>JBBPCZ010000148.1:7088791-7101065 GCA_037974445.1 Brycinus macrolepidotus | reverse complement strand
GTGTGTGTGTGTGTGTGTGTGTGTGTGTGTGTGTGTGTGTGTGTGTGTGTGTGTGTGTGTGTGTGTGTGTGAGAGACTGGATCAAATCTAGCAGGGCAGACATTCTATTAACTGACTTATGGCAAAGGTGGCAACCTGTGATGGTCTCATGTTAAGTTACTGAGTTCATAAGTACGACCCATTCTTGTGCCAGTGTGCATGGAGAATGCACGGCTGTGTATTTGATTTTATATGCCTGTTCACAGTTACACCTATAACTGAAATGCTTGTTAGAAAGTCTGTCCACATACTTTTGGCCACATATTGTGTATTAAAAAAAACAATGAGTATTTGAACCCTTCTCTTCTTGTATGTAGCGCAGTTAACTTTTTCTTAGTCCTTGCACTGAGGTGCTTTGATTACTGAACTCTGATTCCAAGGACGTTCGGAAATGTCTTTCTGCATGAACCAAACGCAAGTAGAACATTTTCTGACACACCTCATGGTCAGCATCAAGGTTCGCTCTGTGAACAAACCTAAGGTGGAAATGGAAACCTGACTCTTTCAGATACTTGTGTGGTAATTGCTTAAAAAAAACTTTAAAATAAGAAATAACAGCAATTGTTTTAGTGGCGCACACTATTACAGTGTATTTATTGAAAAAACAAGATGTGTGGGTTTCATGAGCTGTCAGTATCAGCGTGTTAATTAAAAATCTGTCCAAGTGAAAATAGCCGTCTCAAAAAGCAGGATGAAAGTTTCAAAGCTACGCTGTAAGAAATCAATTTTAAGAAGGTGTCTTGTTTGTGCCTGTGCATTACCTCCATCTTACAGCAGTTTACCCTTAGCAGTTCTGGGAAAAGAAAAAAAAATTATTGTGCCTTTTGTCATCTCCACTTCAAAAATGTATGAAGAACTGTTTACTTAAATCAGAATCTAATTTCATTATACGATGTTGGGTGCCTTAGCCTGCGTTCAGGTTGTTTGCTTGCTGCTTTGCAGACTGGCTAAGTTAACTTCAGAAGATGGATTTCATGTAGTTTTTAAAATACAAAGCTTTTTCATTTACTATAGCAACAGTGATCCTCCATTAGTGGTGAAATATAAGCATGTAGCTCAGTTTTGATGCAAATGTAAGACAGAACCTAACAATTGGTGAATGGGTTAAATGCAGAGAGAGAATTTCGTGCTGTTCACACTGTGTGCTGTGGCGTGTTCACGTATGACAAAATGGCCACTTTCAGTTCAGTTTGTGGGCTTAGCATCCTGCTACTCTCTTTGCAACTTTGTGTTGACTTGGTACTGTAATAAAGTCCCACTGCTTTGTTTTGCATTCCTGTCCAGGTGAATGAACTGCAGAATCTGACCAGTGCTGAGGTGGTTGTCCCACGGGATCAAACGCCTGACGAAAACGACCAAGTGGTAGTGAAGATTACTGGCCACTTCTATGCAAGCCAGGTAATGTAGCAACTGGCGGATCATGTATAATTTCAGTTGTAGTCTCAGATGTTTCTAATTTGGAAATTCTCATGAACAAAGTTGGTCATGAACAAAGTTACTTCAGTCTCGTTATCTATTTTTCCATCTGTTTTCTTAGATGGCTCAGCGAAAGATTCAGGAGATTCTTTCTCAGGTGAGGCGGCAGCAGCAGCCCAAGGCCTCGCCCACTGGCCCACCAATGGCCCGAAGGAAATAGAGCCACCGCGTCTTCACGGAGACTGTCGGGACATGGGACATGCCCATCTCAGGGGTCATGGGTTGTGCCAGACCACCCCACCTGTTTTTACACCCCCCCCACCTCCCGGCGTTTCTGTGAGAATGTATTCAATCGCACATTTTGTTTTTCTTTTGTACTAAACATGAGAAGAAATCACGGCTATGAAAAATAGTCTCCCCTTCACTGCCCTAGTGTGGTAACTGCACAATTACATTGTCAATCTTTTCATTCTTTACTTTATTTGTTAATTAGTTGGGTTTTTTTTTTTTTTCTTTTTCCCATGTAAAAGTAAAGGCATTGCTCTCCTAGCCTGGCTAGGGGTGGGCGGGGCTAGGGGTGGGGCCTAAGGGCTCTGGATTCGGGATGGGACTGAACGTGTCAGGGTTGGAAGTATTTTGTCCCAGTATTGATAGTGGCATTTTATAAATTCGGATGCATTTTATAAAGGAATGAATATATATCTATATATATATATAAATATATAAATATATAGATTATGAAAGGAGGCGGAGCAAAACTGCCACTTATGACTGAGGGAAGTGTTGATTGGTGTTGGCCAGGAAACCAAGTTAATATGCATTTTACTGATCTACCTCAGGCTAGAGTACCTCAGAAAAAAAAGAAAATGATATATATGAAAAAAAAATGTTCCTTTCTTTTTTTATTTTGCTTTGTGGTATTTTGTATACTTTATAAAGCTAATAGTTCTTGAACATTTTTATTTTTTTAAGAAAATTTGGTCTGTCGTTGACATGCGAATCCTTAACCCCCACTTTTGTTATGCTGCAGACGCTGAATAACTGTACATAAGAATGTCTGCGCATCTGGGTATGAGTGGGGGTTTAGGCACGTCGCTGTTGGCTGCAGATGGGAGTATCAAAAGAAAAGCGCCTCAGTGTTGCCGAGGAGCCACCATCCACTGAAACATCAAAAAGTAAGATATAGATGCCGAAAAATGCCAACCGTACATACTGCAGCAATGCCGTTTAGTTTAGCGAATATACTAACACTTTTGGCCGGTACGTTTTTTTTGCGTACGTTTCTAAGGCGTTCAGGGAGCGACGGAAGCCGGCGTTAGAGGTCAGGGATAACCATTATGTCCTGCTGTAACCTCTCTGATGCTCCTTCGTCCTCCTCGACGCAGTTACTCATTTAGCCGATTTAACATAGTCCAGCCCTTTGTGGTGCATATGAGGTGTGGGTTTTTCTCCCCTTCCCCCCTCCCCCCCCCCCCCCTCCCTTTTTTTATTTTTCCTTCCTTTCTTTTGCCCCCCTCCCAACCAAGATGGTGCACTTCAAGTTTTGGAAGGCTTAATTTTTTTTCCTTTCTTCCTTTCTTTCTTAACTACTTGTTTTGTGGGCTGGGCTCCATCACACCAGGCTTTTACACACTGCTAATATCCGTGTTGAGTGTCAGTCACTGCATGGTGAGGGTTGGGGAGTTACACTGTTCAGATGCTTATTGAGTTTTTGCTACACTTTACAATATTAATGGATGCGTCTGTATAACCAGCAGTAACGTAGAAATGGACGTGAACAGTTTCCTTTTTTTTTTTTCTTTCAATCGTTCAAAGTGACAAAGGCAAAAAAAAAAATATATAGATTATGAACCTTTTGCAAGGAAAAAAAAAATGGAGAAGTTAAACTGAGAAACAATATTCCTTTTGTTTTCATGCCGAATGTAAATATGATTTGATTGTGGTAAGAGTATTCATGCTTCCACACTAGTAAGAACGTCTACCTCAGCTGAGTGAAGGGTGGGTGGCGGTAAAGCTCACACCTCCATCTACACTTCTAGCGCGCGCAGCGATACCTCAAGTCCCTCGCGAGCACTCGTCTTCTGCATTGGGTCTGTGCGTAGCGCCTTGCGCTGACAGGAGGGGCACAAGTGATTCTTTATTTTATTTTTTTTGTTTTTGTTTTTGTTTGTTTTTTTCCCTCCTACACCATTTTGATCTACCTCTTAGACCTGTATTTGAATTAGAGGCATATTACTATTTGTTAGAATCTAGGGTCACAGCTCTTGGCTCCTTTCCCTACAGAAAAATACGAAATAATTAAAGTACAAAAAAAAAAAAAAAAATCATGTATGCTTACGTTTGAAAGATGAGTGACTTAAAAGGTGTTTCATTTTGCCTGCGTTGTGTTCTCTGATAACTGACTTAAAACCTCAACTTGTTGCTTTTTTTTCTTTTTTTTTTTCTGCTTCTTGGTTTTGGTGGTGTGGCTTCAGTGTATTGGGCTTTACTTCATGCATAGGTATTATCAAGACATTTGTTCATTTGGGATCTGATTAATAATGGATTTTTTTTTTTCTCGTTTAAGATGGGCCTGCCTTCTTTCTGATTTATGAACTATGAGTCAAAAATTCTCCCCATACTTGTCTTAAAGAATGCTTTTTTTTTTTCTTTCTTTTTTTTTTTTGGTTCCTCCCCCCTTTTGACTGGGATCTGATTCGATTTCTTGGCTGTGTCGTGTGGTGAGTCGTGTTTCAGTGGGAACGTGATGTGGAGTTTCAGGAAAGTGGTCCGATTTCAGCATGATCAGCAACAAACCCTCCAACTGTGCTCGTGCACCCTCACACACTTCCACTTGTCAAATGCCTCTGAAAAAAAATTAAAGTCAACATGGCTCCTAGCAACTGTTGTTAATGGCTCTTTTTGTTTATGTACTTGATTTAAATCAATGCTACAGTAAACACTAATGTTTTGGGGGGTATAAATATGTACATTGTGTAAAGGTTGCATTTAGGATATGTTATTTTTTTTATTTTTTATTTTTTTATTTATTTTTTACTGTCTTGACTTTGGTCACTGGTTCTTCGGAGAAGGCAAAAATCACAATGTCGTCCAAAGGTACTGACGGAATAGCAAATGCTGGTTTTGATGGTATTTAAAAAAATCCACTACTATTAGTCACATTTAATAAAGATTTAGTGCATTTAACACAATCGCATGCTTTCATAGTTTCCTGAAATGACATGCTAACACATAATGTAACATTGGCATCTTTTTAAAAAAAAAAAAAAAAAAAAAAAAAAAAAAAAGTCATTTTAGTGGGTTTTTTTTCCTTCCCCAAAGCCACATGTAACAATTACTTGAGCCCCAAAAATTATGAAGAAAATTTAAAGCATGTTCCCACTTTTTTAAATCCATTAAATTGATTATAGAGGCCAAATTCCTAAGTCATTAGACATGAAGATTAGAGAATACGCTAAAGAAATGAGACCACTGTGCAGGCCTTCATAAAACAGGTAGTTTATTTTATAATCTGTAATAGCTTTATAATAATTGCTTTACAAATTGCTTATTTTGCCCCCAAACATGGGGAAGATTACAAGATGGACATGCATTTCTCCAAACGATCACATTTGTAGATTTGCAGAATCTGGAGTCAAAGACCTCATCTCCATGTTAACCAATTATTTGAAAGGTATTCCAGAAGAAGACGATCCAACACTATGGAGGATCAGGAGAGGTCTCGGATTGCTCTGTATTCTCCAAACTCAAGGCATTATAGAGCCAGATCCTTTGTTGTTGTCAAATGAAGGATGCACAAAGCAATCAATATAGGGGTTCCAATAACTGACATGTGGTTTTGTTAAATATTTAGACTTTAAGTTAAAGGTTTTTTTTTTTTTGGTTTTTTTTTGCATGGAGCTAATTAATAGTATGGCTATCTACTCATCATCATCAAGGATGTCAGTAACTATATACAGTCATATAACAATTCAATAGTTATTTTTTAGCGCATGCTAAACAAAGTCCTAAACAAATCGTGTTTACTATGAGGAGGGGGGAAAAAAAGCATGGAAAAAGAAATTAGATTATCCTGCCCTGCAAAAGTACCATAAAAACAAATCTCATCTCAACTTTGACAAGTCTGTCCCTGTTACAAACTACCATCTATACTGATGCTTAATAATGACTAACGCTGCAGTTTCAGTTACGCTGATGAAGAAGAGCATGCTAAGATACACTGCACAGATACGTCTAAAAAAACTAAATGTTTAATTTGTGTATGTTATTAAAGTAGAGAGAGCCTGGGTGTTCTCCCCAGTGAAAGCATCCATGCAGTGCACTTCAGGAACTGTACTGAGCTCACAAGGGCCTGCCAGTCAACAGGCGGCTTCTCTCCTCATTTGCTGGAAACAGTGCTGCTCTTAGCTTGCTCAGATGATTGCGTCCCACTTGGTCTCCCTCAGCGTCCTCCAGCATGGAGCGCCTCACCGGACGATACACCTTGTAGCGCCTGTGAGGGAAAGGAGTGGAGAAAATGCTCATTAATAAAAGAGAATTAAGTTTGATATGTATTCATGCCCTTTAAAACAAAAATCTAGGGCAGAGAACAAACGGAGTTCAAATTCCTAAGATCATGTTATGTTATTTTTGCAGTGGCATTATTTCTGTGGCTTCTAAGGACCACTGTTACTTGATGCTTTGGCTGGACTATTCTTTACCCAGCTGTGACAGAATGTGCTAACTGGCCCAAGCAGCAAGAGGTTTAATGGTTTGAATGGTTTGTAAATGTTGTGTAAGGAACTAAACTTTGTAGATAAACTCAACCAAGTCATAGGAGCAGAGATGAAAACATGTATCTGACATGGTTGGTTGGTTTTTTTTTTTTTTTTAACTGTGTAAATAGCATCTACATAACATTACGAATGATTTCCCATTCACCCAGAATTGTACTGCCACACACAGGCTGCTGAATTTCAATTAGTGATTGTTTTAGTGACCCCTAAGGGTGAAATTTCGTGATATTTGGCATGTGTCCAAAGAATGTGGTTCTGATGCTGGATGTGAAATTTCATGACGTCTGAACCTTTCCATCACAAGATGTTGGCACAGGCATGTATTGGCTGCTGAATTCTGGCTGACCTTTGGTGGCCATTTTGTTGAGTGAGCCAAACTGAACTCTGGGAGATGTGAGCAAATGTAACCAAGTGCAAGCATACCAAATTTAGAAAATTTTAGCTTGAGATATTGCAGTGCGTCAGTTGCAGTGTTGATAGAAGCTAACTGGTGAGGAACGAAAGGCCCAGTTAAGGTTGAGGTTTGCTGCAAGCCCTCCCTCCCCACTCCACAGTAGCTACAGCAGAGTTGTGTTAAAACTAATGCTGGGCAACGATTAAAATTTTTGATCACGATTGATCACATGATGTTATATGCAAAATTCAATAATGAATTCAAAAGTTGTGTTGCGCACTTTTATTTTAAAAGTACTGCTATATGAACAAAAGTGCAAGAACATTTGGTTTGCAAACACTTTAAACAAATAAGGGGCTTTTTAACAGCAGTACTCCCTTTACACAGTTTCAGTTCAAATATTTCTTGTAAATCTCAACTTAAACATGAATGTAATCAAATCAAATATAAAAACCAAAGCTACTTTCAAAACTATAGTAATTTAAAAAACTGCGTTAATGTGCGATAAAATAGTTGTCGGTTGTTAAGTAAATAATGCGTTACCACGATAATAACGCGTTAACAAGCCCAGCCCTAGTAAAAACTCGACTAACACCACTGTGCCTGATATGTGTACCAGTTCCACAAGTATATCATGCCACAACTGTTGGTTTCTGCACTGTGCTAAGAATCCACTACTGTTAGGGTGGTCCCTTTCCACTCAAGGATGTGTAGAATCAGAATCAGACAACTTTAGTGATCCCAGAGGAAACTGCTTATGTTAGAAACTGTACAGCTACAAAGTGCACCTATATGGTAGGTTTCAGATCAAATGGCCAATGAGTATAAGCTGTTAATGTGATGTTTCCATTATTTCCCCAAACACCAATTGGGATGGGTTTTTTTTCGGTTTTTTTTTTACTTACTTGTATACCATGATGGCGATAAAGGCAAAGATGGCTACTAGCACAGCAGTGGAGGACAGCACCACCTCAGCCACACGAGGTGACTTAGTCAAAACTAAAGAAAAAAGATCGTGATTACAGGCTTACTGATGAACATAAGAACAAATTAATCTGTCCTCATTAGCATAGTCACCAGGTGAGAGCAGTTCAGTGATAAGAGCAGGTTGCTATTTCTGTTTCAGTTGATGTTGGTGACCTTCAATAACGGAATACAATGTAGCTGCTTCTGATGCCACCAGGCTTGTATAAAGCTCCACTACGTACCTTTGTCAGAGCTGTCACCGATGGTAACGGTGGTGGTAGCAAGTGCCAAGCCTCCAGGCACCCCTAAAGTGATGTTGACACAGTAGGTTCCTGGCTCTTGGAATGTGCGCTTTAGGCTGACCTGACAGCCTTCAGCAGACGGGCGCACATCATCACATATGATGCTCATCACCTGGCGACAGGTGGAATCAGCCACAGTGGTGCAGGCTGAAGTAGGAATACTGGGTCGAGTGGGAAAGAATAAACATGCTATTCAGGGTGAATGCCAAGAAAGTTATACAACTGCAAATTAGTGTTTAGGTGAATACTGTAATGAAGAACATATCGATCTTTTACTTACTTGCTCAAACATTGTATAAATGTGTCTGTTTGGTTGTGATCCATTCAGTTACATTACGTTTAAGTAATGTGCCTGTGTTGCTTACCTGCCTGAACATGTCACCACAAATTTCACAGTGGTGTTGGTCACCTTGGCAGCAGACACTTCCACGATTCGATTTGGTGGCAAACTGCGCAGACTAGGATGAGGTTCTGGGCCAAAATACAACAAAATACATTGAGATTTCTTCATATCTACAGACGTCTACAGTCCCACACCTAAAAATACAAGTATGTTGTTTAAGACATCCCACTTCTTCTTACAAGTATCTTAAATAAAGGCTGCTATGGAGTAACTGTGTTTAGAAATGAACACATTTTTCACTATGCACTACACTATGCTACACTACACTATCCTAACTAGCATCAGAATTGGGTTAAATGTATGTGTGTGTGTGAAAGTATTTAAAACTGAAATCTGTGCCACCTTACCAACTACAATGATCTCATCTTCAAAGTTCCCATACATGTAGCGGAAACACTCAGACTGTGTCAAGTGCAAGTGTCGCAGTATGGGTGGGAGTGTGGGCTCATCCCTGGTGGAGTTGACCACTGGAACAGTACTAGTGGTCACTGGATCAGTAGGGAAAGGCTCAGTGGAGGGGACAGGAGTCGTCTCTGGAATATACTGCGCAGTGGTGGGGGATGGAGTGACAACTGAGGCTGAAAGGTCAAAATCTTAATAAATGTCAACATTCTTTGGACATCTTTTGATGAATTTTATGTTCACTGATGTAAATAAATGCACCGGTAGTCTGCATATGAGCTGCATCTCACCTTTGGTGGTCTCCAGTTGGGAAGTGGTGGCATGAGTTTCTGGTGGGGACGTGGCCACTGCTGTTCATGGAAAAAAAAAACAGGATATCAATTTGATCACTTAAAAGTGCTCTTGACTCTCCTCCATCTATAAAGCTGCGGATATTGTGAGTAATTAGATCTTGTTGGGGGAAAGTTTGTGTGTGTATTTTACCTGTGGTATACGGATGTGTGAAGTGCATGGGCGTAGGAGTGGGTGGAGGGCATGGGATGCGGAACGCTGCCTCCACCATAAGCTTCACTGTGACGTTGCCCAGTGTGCTGTAGGCATGAGTTGCCACGTTGCTGTGGGTGACCAGGTGGTTTCCATCCCTGAAATCCCAAATAAAATCTACTGCATCGGCGGTCTTCAGGTAGTTGCTTGGGTCGTGAAGCTGTACATTAAAGATGATGTCGAAGTCCTTAAAAAAGACGTTTTTCTCTGTGATGTTTACTGCTTCCTTCTGGGAAATATTCACAGCCAGAGGGATCTTATCTGTGTGTGAAGAGAGAAATACAGCTGAGCTTTAAGACTTTTAAGATTCAGTTTTATATAACCCCTGTGCCTCGTGCCTTGTGGGGCACACAACTGGAACCTTACCGCAAGTATAATTGAAAAATGGAGAAAGGTCCAATATACTAATCACACTGATGCCCTTTTCCTGCTAATGTGGTCAAAGACCATACCAGTGATTGTAATGTTGCTTTGTGTGTGTGTGTGTGTGTGCTTTTTTGCCACTTACCTGTGACAAAGAACACAGTGCTATCAGTGGAGAGGGGGCTGTACTTCCTGCGCTCACGCTTACGATACACCATGACCTCCATCACGCCAGCTCCGAATGTCCAGTTAGTGGTATTGAGCCTCAGACTGGAGGAAGAGCCATCACATGTCTCAAAGTACTGACCTGAAAGATAGAAAGAAAATTTGACTGGGGAGATGTTGGACAGTGTAAAAGAAAAGCATATGATCAACATTCTACCAGTTGTGCTCTTACCCATGGTATGCCACACATAGACATAGCCCCTTCGCCTCCAGTCACTGTGTAGTGGGAACGGCTTGCCATCAGGGAACACGTTGCAACGCTTCAGATCCTTACAATTTCCAAAGCCATAATCATCCAACCATGAGGTCCAGTTCAACACATACCCAGTGTGCACCTGCCCATTGGCTGACCCCATAAAAGAAGCGTGAGGTTATAATCAAGAAAAAAAATGGTTCCCTCTGTTTGGACTCATTATTGTTGTCATATCATCATAGTCTATACGACTTTTAAAAAAATTCTAAAGCAGTGTTTGAAAACTTGTTAGAGTAGCTTTAAAATAAATTCAGGCATAGGTGACCATTTATTACACACCTTACATATTTGTAGGCATTTAGCAAACACACTAATTCACAGCAACTTACAGGGGTAGACAAGCAGTGTTGGAAGACTTTCCTTAGGATTTCCATTCCATTACAACTCTTTCATGTGGCTTTAAGGATTGTGTTGGCTTGTGATGACAAAAGTTGGTAGAATTCATGACTGACAACGCAAGGACTGATTATTGTTGTCATATTGTCATAGCCTATATGAGTCATGTGTAGAAGACGTATAATGCACAACTCAAGCAAGTAGCAACATACAGTTGTAGATGAGCACAGTGTTTGCTAAGTAGTCTAAGAATGGAAATCCTAGGGTAAGTCTTCAAAGCTGCTTGGATGGAGACTGAACCTCCAACCCTCTGTATGCAGGGCAGCTGTGTTACTCACTGTGTAATATATTACAACTCTTCATATGGCTTTAAGAATTGTGTTGGCTTGTCATGACAAAAGTTAGAATCCATGACTGACAGTGCATGATTGTGCCTTGTGGGGCACAATCGAACCAGTGTGTAACACTGGAGGTTTGATCCTTGTGTAAGTGGGAATGAAGCTCCTTGCTTATGTCTTCGAACCATGCACTTGTCCACCAGCATAATTTGTTCTAAATTAAAGTGTCTGCTAAATGCCTAGGATGATATATTTTGTAAATACAATGCTTTCAACATTAACAACAGTACTGACATTAGATCAGCAGCTATTCAGCCACCATTGAGTGCTTTTGAATCAATACTGGATCAAAGTGGTTGGTTTTGCAGTGCTGAATCAATGGCCAATACAAAGATCAATGCACATTCAGTATCACTGTCTCTTCTCTTCAGAATGGACTCTAAGAACTCGAATGGACTCCCAACTTTGACATTTTGCTAAAATGTAAGGTAACTCACAATATGAACTAGACTGCCGCCTAACTGAAGACCATTCTTATGTAAACTAGACTAAAGCCAGTATGAAACTTTTTAACAAAGGAAACAAATCGACTGTAAATTAGTGGCAAGCAGTTTCCCTTGGTCTGGATTTTTTTTTTGTTTGTCTATTTTAGAAGCACCTGTCCTCCAGTGTCCACAGCAGGTGATGTTTTAACGAAAAAATCCAGCAGGGACGAACACTCCGCTGCAGTCGACATAATTTTCCTCTCACAGGTTAAACTTGACCATGTCCACACTTACACACACACTTATATAATTTAAACAAAGTACAAAATGACCACACCGAGCTAAACCAGTCTTAAGGGAATATACTGCTTTATGACAGTAAATGTATTTTACTTGTAAAATAAACGTTAAAATTGAAAACCCTTTTCCCTAGAAGCACCGCAGTGTTGTTTCTGTAGTGAAATACTGCTGTGAGAAGCACCTGAGGCCTCCACCATACCGTCCTCGCAGTGCTGGTCATAAACCAGGTCCCCGCTGGGGTCCTCCCTCACACACTCCGGGAACTCCAGCCGCGCGCTGAAGGTGACGAGCGAGCCGTTCATGGCGGGACTGTCACTGGTGAGGCGTACGTGTGGTTTACCTGCTGGGACAAATGAGGAGTGAGGCGGGAAAATGGAACATCTCTCTCACTTTCTGTAACCACTTATTTCTCAGTAATGTCACGGGTACCCAGAGCCTATGCCGGGGTCAACCACACACTCACACCTACTGTCAATTTAGACCCACCCTTTACTCACACCTACTGTCAGATTAGACCCACCCTTCACTCACACCTACTGTCAATTTAGACCCACCCTTCACTCACACCTACTGTCAATTTAGACCCAACCTTCACTCACACCTACTGTCCCTTTACTCACACCTACTATCAAATTAGACCCACCCTTCACTCACACTTACTGTCAATTTAGACCCAACCTTCACTCACACCTACTGTCCCTTTACTCACACCTACTATCAAATTAGACCCACCC
>JBBPCZ010000148.1:7054021-7076655 GCA_037974445.1 Brycinus macrolepidotus | reverse complement strand
CCAGGTGTTTCTGAGCAGGGAAATCACCAAAACGTGCTGGACACCGGCCCTCCAGGACCGGAGTTTGAGACCCCTGGCTTAGAGCATTTAGCCATTAGTTTATCACCGGTGGATTTTGTCATCATTCACCAGTATCTGTGATCACCTTATTGTAATAACATGCATGCTCAAATCCTTAAGTGCCTGATGACTACCAGGGACAGCAGATTGGGGTGAATTACAATAATTTAAGATTGAAGATGAATAATACAGAAAGGAGGTGTTTGCATCAGAGAACCAGAAGAGGGTGCTGTAAGCATAAAAAAGAATTTGGGGCAAGTCTGGCATCTCTCAGCTGGTTTTTGGACCTGGAATAACTGAGGTGTCCAAATAACCACGTACACGCACCCACTGATGCGTGAACTATTATCCCATTCTAGTACTACAAGACAGCCTGGCTGAAGAGATGGAGCTCATGAGCTTAGCAGTTTGGTCTCTGTTTTATATGGATTTTAATCAATGGTACTCAAGCAGTAGATAGATGACGTAAAATGAGTGATGGATATATTCTTTCAAGTCCTGTTGGGGGGTCAGGTGGGGCAGGGCTGGGGGGAGGGTGAGTACCTGTGACCTGTTCAATGGGTAAATTAACAATTTAGCAATAAATCTGGGCAGTTTTCAAACAGTATGAAATCACCCTAAAGGGAACACTGCTAATGCTAATTTGGACTATGAGATTCAGAGGCAGAACAAACTGTCTAAGCTCGTGTAACACTGCGCTCCTTCGTTTCCACCCCTTTGGTGGTGAATTGTCTGATTGTCCTAAGGAAGAACCCGCCCCTAGTCTAATGAACTTGACTCTATTAAAGTACAATAGCAACAATAGTAACAATACAGAAACTTCCCAGTACTCATACACTCAGTACTCAGTACACAACCATAATAGGATGCATTGTAACCGTTTTGCTGATGTCCAGACGACCTGGTCTATTATTCACATTTTCAACAAAGTTCCTCTTTAGAGGGTTTTGTTCCAACCAGTCAGTCTCAGGGAACATGGTGTAAAATACTGAAATATTTTTATGATACTAATATTGAGTGCTGTATTAAAATTCTAGCAAAATTTAAATGAGAAAAAAAAACATACAGGTATAACAAATGGCTTAAAAAGCTATCTGAGATCAAAGAGTGGCCTCTTATTAGCATGTGATGTCCCTCTGTCCAAAACTCCCAGTTTGCTAGCCCCTCAAGCGGAGTTTGAAAAATGCTGAAAAAAGTGTGTTGCAAAATGTATTGAATTGGAAAATAGTGGAAATAAAAGAATGCAAACAATGTTCATAGGCTGAAGGGCACCGTTTCTACTGTTTATTATTGGTGCTTTAACTTCACAGAAATACAATAATTAGTTTTTCTGGAATTAGTCATTTTATCAGCACAGTGCAGAACTCGATTAGATGGAACTGTACATGGTTTAAGAGAGAGAAAAAAAAAGAGACAATTACTTGTTGTCCATGAAATGACTGATTCGTGTGTGTGTGTGTGTGTGTGTGTGTGTGTGCATGCTTGTGCTGCTTCTGTAAGCAAGAGGAAAAGGAGAGAGAGGTGAAAAAGTCATGGGATGATTTATGTAAATTCATGCAGAGAAACTCCTCCGGACCATATGACTGTTGTTCTACTGATGCTGATAAATAATTCAGAGGCCACCGGGAGAGTGGGCGTAAATGGTGGGGTACCATATGTGTTATTGCTTATTTGTGTTGCACATAAACTTAAGAAATTGCTAAGAGCAACTAGTGGAAATGTTGCATTTTCAGCTTTGTTTCCCCTCTGGTTTTCCTCTTGATATGATTTGTTGTTTCTTTGTGTATATCATCATGCTCCTCTGGAGTTGGATGGCGTGGTTGTAATGAGGCCTGAAATGCTTATGTTGCAAAAGCTTTGTACAATATTCTTTTTATTGAAGTTTCTGCAGTATTTGGTTCTAATATCCCGGAGTTGTTTGAGTATGAAATGGGCTTAAGTTTTCATACAAAGCAGCACTTCGCTCAGGGACCTGGACGTTTGTTAACAAGATTTGTGCAAGGTGTGAATGTAAAGAGCTGGTTTGGCCAAAAAAAAATCAAACGAACCATTTTTACCTTATCCAGAATATAATCAGTCAGCCTAGACATGTTTGCGGCCTAAAGTTTGCTTATGCCTTGCACTTGCATTTTTCCTCTTTAACCCATTCACCAAGTGAAGCAGCAGGCAGGCAGGAACACAGCGCCCGGGGAGCAGTGTGTGGGGATAGTACCTTGCTCAAAGGTACCTCAGAAGTCCCTCTAGCAGTCCTGGGATTCGAACCCACGACCTTCTGATCACAGGGCAAACACCCTAACCACTAGGCCACCAGCTGCCCCTAATTAGGCTAATGTAGCTAAGTAATAAAGGCTTATAGCCCATCAGTTAGTGCTGAGAACAACTGGTTGACTGAATCGTCACACACTTGCAAAAAATTATCATTAAATGTCAAATAGACTTTGAGATGCTAACTGCTCAATAAGCTTTCGTTATTGTACTTACATTAGCTTTGTAACTCCAGTACAAAACTACAGAAGCAAATTTCAGACACCAAACAATTGATTACATTTTGGATAAGGGGAACTTTGGATATGTTTTGGTAGAACCATCGCTTTAAAGAGTGTGAACTCATTTTCATGTGTTCAGGGTGGATTTCTTCATCCCAGGTATGGAGAAGGTGGGCGGTTTCTCTGTGTGCTCCAGCCCTGGTCTTCTGCAAAGAAAAGGAGTTATAGAACTTGCGGTCAAGTACACGGAACATCCACCTGCGCACTGGATACACACCAAGGTAAGTCACTGGAGCACATAGCCTTTGAGTGTTCATTTTCTCGCGGAGTGTCAATTCATGCTGTCCCTCTTTCTTCCTCCCCGCCTCAGTGCACAGTGAACTCTCGTGTGGCAGTGAGAGTTGGCGGGGATTTCTATTTTGACCCCGTCCCATCGGATCCCAAGATGGACCTGCTGCTGGTGGCTGGTGGGGTGGGCATTAACCCCCTCTACTCCATCCTAATGCACACAGTGGACCTGCTCAAACAGACGTGTGGATACAAGCCAGGACGCACACACCTCTGCTACAGTGCCAAGAGCACCAGAGAACTGCTTTTCAAAGTAAGTGCTGTGTTGCCATGAATGCATCAGGGGTTAAAAAAAAAAATCACAAAAAACCTGCAAAACACAAGTAGTTGACTTCTGATTACAAGCCATGATTTTGGCTCTACATTGCATGCAATCACTTTACCTCATAAAACATCCCTTTTTTTTGTGAGAGTGAATTTTGGTGTACAGTGATCTTACAAATAGTAAGAAATGCTGTTTGATGCAAGAGGAAGTTCCTAATCATTACAGCTAATAATTATGGCTTCCCATTTGGCATCCAAAATTTGTTCACTTAGTGTTGCGGGGTCCACAAGGTTAATTTAGCTAAGAAGCAGAGGAAACATAAATTAAAAAAAAAAACAAAAACAAATCATCGTTCGGTCATACGTGAACACACCACAGTGTGAACAGCACGAAATTCTTCCTCTGTTTTTAACCCATTCACCAAGTGAAGCAGCGGGCAGCCAGGAACACAGCGCCCGAGGAGCAGTGTGTGGGGACGGTACCTTGCTCAAGGGTACCTCAGAGGTGCCTAGCGGTCTTGGGAATCGAACCCACGACTTCCTGATCGCAGGGCGAATGCCCTAACCACTAGGCCACCAGCTGCCCTGAGTATAGCCACTAAGTAACACTATGCAAACATTTAACTACCCAGAACTGTTTAGCAAGTCTGAGACAGCTGTTTTGTCACTGATACCTAGGGCTAGGAAATATATTTGTCATCACTGTGATTAGTTACGTCACAGAACACTTTATTGTCGTGGATAACAGTACTTCTAGAACTCCGACCATGATTCCTTAAAAGAGAGCATAACATACACTGTGAAAATGTCGACAGTTTCAGCTGCACTGACCAAATACAGCCATGGGGGAAAAAAAAGAAAAAAGAAAAGAGACCACATCATTTTTTTTTTTCTGGTTATCGCTTTTGTAATTTGTGGGAGTGTGTCTGTGTAAGATGTGCATGTCACTGTTGTTTTATACACAATTGACCACAATTGATTCAAACAAAAAAATGTTTGGAGAAAAAAAAATAATAATAATAATTAAAAAACAATTAATTTATTATAATGTATTATATTTTGGAAATGTTAAACTACACAACACTCTTTATTTTACAATTGCAACAATTAAAATAATGTTAAGTTCATAGTGTGCGCATGTGTGAGCTCTGTTTCATCCCATCAGTAAACTGAATCAGGAGTGAAGCTGCTGGAATACAGCACATAGAATAACTGCTATACAAACACTACTGCACTCACAACACATATGGAGGCATTTCTTATTTTTCACACAGCTCACACTGCAGTAGTTCATAAAAGAATAGCAACCTGTGCATTTTACACACACACACACACACACACACACACACACAGCTGCAAATTGAACAAACAGTGAACAGAAAAAAAAAAGAGAAAAGTGGTCTCTTATTTTTTTCGATGGCTGTATGAGTTACAGACAGTAGTTCATCTGTTTCTCTGCATCGTTTGTTTACCCCTTCCATCAACGTTCAGCACCACCCAAATAATACCTGCTCACTGGTGGTCCTGTGGGGGTCGTGACCATTGAGGAATGGGATTAACAGGGTTAGCAAATGATACTGATGGACTACACTCTGTAATTGTAAACTACAAACTGTTTATATGCTAAGTGGAGCTGATTAAAAGGATAATGAATATAGATACAAGGTAGGTATACCTAATTAGTTGCATATTGCATACCCACATTGTTATACAAGTTGAAAAGTACATTGCACAGCTAAAACAAGTAATAGCAATCATCTTGAAGCTTCATTTTCCTTATACAGAAGGACATTTGGCACATTCCTTTTTCACAATTGAATTTTGAAAAATTTAGATGAGAAAGTACAGTACATCGCTAATAATAGAAATACATAACTATTAATTTCATAACAGTGGTGTTGTTTCAGGTAGACTGAACAGTTGTACTGCATTACATTATTCACCTGGTCCTTAAAAGTATTTGAGATGTCATGTTCACATGAATGTTTAAAACTGTTAATGTTTTTTCCTCCCTCAGCACAACATCATTGGTGTTTGCCGTGAATTTCCAGACAAACTGTCTTGCAGCTTTCATGTGACTCGGCAGGGCTTCGAAACAGAGCAGGACCTACAGCCCTACACAACTAGTGAGCCACACATAACTGCATTATACATTTGTCAGCTGTGGAATTTATTACGCTTTAACACTGCATGTCTTTTGGTTATAGGTGGAAGGATATCAGAGGAGGCGCTGAGGGATCACATACACTCCGGGCACACGCTGTGTTATTTGTGTGGGCCGCCACCCATGATCGAGAGCGAATGTGCACTTTTGGAAAAACTCGGCCTTCCGAAGGACAGAATCCTGTTTGAGAAGTGGTGGTAGCCTTGGGCTCAGATTACTACAGCCCTTGGTGGTCAGAAAAAAAGACTGGTGGACCGGTAATTTTATTTTAAACGCACAATTACATACGAGTTGTTTTTTTGTTTTTTCTGTGCAGCTTATTTATACAGCAACATGCTAAACTGTGCTGTTGAGTTGGGGTAGGACTGCCAAACCAGTCCCCTTCTCCTACAGTAGGTAGTTCCACCCCAACTTAATACACCTACCTCCATGTTCACATGGTCCTGTGCTCTTTAATTAGGTGAATAGGGTGTATTGGCTTAGGGCTGGAATTAAACTCTGAAGCAGGGTTGGGCATGTCTGAGTTAAGGATATTACATAGTTAAAATAAGAAATAATCATATTTTGTCTTTTTTTTTTTTTTTAACACTGCAAACAGCATTTTGTTTTAGAACAATCAGTCTGTTAAGCATCAGTGAAAGGAAGATATCTATGCACAGAACAAAGTGTATGTACTTTTAACTTATTTAAAGTTGAACTTTATATAACAGCAGCTCAAATCGGTTTTTAGAGAATATTCAAATGGCAGTGTGTCTAACTTAGACTGTATAAGAGGTGTAATGTGTTTTGATCACTTTAAAGGAAGTCTTTGTATGGCATATCAGTGGGACATAAATGACATTGTAGATTGCAGATTCTAGAGCAGTGGTTACCAACCCTCCTCTTGGCTCTCAACCGTCCTGCAGTCTTTAGCTCCATCCCTAATCAACCCCACCTGATCCATCTAATTACTGCCCTCAGAAGTCCTTGATTAGCTGAATGAGGCATGTTAGATGTGGATTAGAACTGAAACGCGCAGGAAGGTTGAGCTCCAGGAGGAGGACTGTGGCCATTCTTGTAGCAGAATCCTGATGAGAGTTGGTTTTGGAAAGAAAAGAAGAGGAGCCCCAGGTCTTGCTGTAAAACACCTAGTTGGAAAATAAAACTTGTACTTTGTCAGTTTTGAGAATGGAGCGTGTTTATTCTTGAGTAAGATACTCTGTACCATTTGTTTCTACATTTAGCAATTTTCCAATATCACATTCCAATCTGATGAGGCTATATTTTATTTTCAGTTCAAGATTGTTCAAGTTTCACCTGCCAGATGGCTGGCATTCTATATAAGGAATAACATTAATACCACCTGCCTAAAATTGTGTAGGTCTCCCTTGTGCTGCCAGAACAGCTCCAACCCGTTGAGACATGGACTCCACAAGGACTCAGAAGGTAAGCTAACCAATATGTTAGCTGCAGATCCTTTTAGGTCCTGTATGTTATGAGGCGGGGCTTTCATGGATCAGATTAGTTTGTCCAGCACATCCCACAGATGCTTGATCAGACTGAGATCTGAGTAATTTGTCATGTTCCTCAGATCATTCCTGAACAATGTGTGGCAGGGCGCATAATCTTCCTGAAAGAGGCCGCTGTCTTTAGGGAATATTGTTGCTATGGAGGGGTGTACTTGCTCTGCAACAATGTTTAAGTAGGTGGTAGGTGTCAAAGTAAACATCTTCATGAATGCCAGGACCCAAGGTTTCCCAGCAGGACATTGCCCAGAGCATCACACTGCCTCCACCGGCTTGCCCTCTTTCCGTAGTGCATCCTGGTGCCATCTCATCCCCAGGTCAGTGGCACACAAGCAGCCGGCCGTCCTCATGATAAAAGAAGACCAGACAGACTAGCCTTTGCTCTCCACACGCATCAGTGAGACTTTCCTGCTTCCAACACATCAACTTCAAGAACTGACTCTTCACTTGCTGCCTAATATATCCCACCTCCTGAGAATGTAATGAGAATGTAATTCACCTCCCCTGTCCATGGTTTTAATGTTGTGCCTGATGGTGTGCGTATGTATATAATCTATATTTTAAGGTTTTAATATAAGTCAGTCTAACAAGACATTTGTTTTGGTCCATTCAAATAGCCTATTTCAATTTGTCCATCACGTGATTTTCACACAGGACAGCTTAGATTTTCAAATAATTTAAATCATGTCATTCAGGTAAAGCTAAAATATAAATACAAAGGTACACCCATAGACACCTTTACAAATACATTTCCTCTGTACAGGTTAATAACTAATATATCAAACATTGATAAAACACCACTTTGTAGACTCTTTGAACTTGCACATAAACTATGAGGTTTTAAACACCTGAAAGAATTGGGTAAAATACTATATGCAACAACCTCTTTAGTGTTTTGCTGCGCTCGGCAAAAAGTCAAAGCAATGTCTTTCTACTGTAGCTGGGCAGTTGAGAGTGGTTTTTAAAATACGTTGCTGTTTTATTAGATTTACCTTTGCACAATTTAACAGAAACACCAAGTGTATGAGTGCACTTTGTAAGTTTACAATCAATGTAGCCCATTTTTTGCTGTATAAATATTACTTTAATGGCAAAGGACCACTACAGGATCAGCACTATAGAGACGTTATTTAGGTGGTGGGACAAAGTGCAAAACTATATGGCTGGAGTTTAAAATGGTCAATAAGTTTAAGGCAGGGTAACTCAGACACCTACCTCAGTGTAGCATTCATGTACACAACTGTAATGCAATAAATGCTTGAATCAGCACACCCCGGAGAACAAGGCTCGCTCTGGGACCAGTGGCCTCACGTCCTCCTCCTGCAAACCACACGTGACTCCACCTTTTTCGTCCCGAGTGGTGCTTACACTGATGACCTCCGCCTTTTCTTCTTCATCTACTTCTCTATTCTGAACAACTTCCAAAGTCCCTGCATGGTCACCATTCCTTTTTGGGCTCTCTTCCACACCCTGTCTTTTTTCCATCTCTTCATCATTCATCCAGCTCTCTCTTTCAATCATTCCCTCCGTTTCCTTCTCCGTCGTCGCCGCTGGAAAGACACCACTCAGCACTTCCCTCCCCACCGTGTCTTTACTATTCAAGCTCCTCTTGTTGCGACCTTTCAGGTGAAGCCTCTGCAAAACACACACAGCAATTAAAGGCTTGTCTTCTTTTGAGCTTCTCAAACAAACTGCCAGTAGCGTTTCTGTTTTACACATTTGTCATGGACAGCTCCTTGCTAATTTTAGCAGGCTCTTTATCTGTGGCCAGAAATAAACTGTGTAATTGTGTCTACTGGAGAGGCCCAGCACCCACGGACTTTGAATACATGCTGATATTTTAAACTGCACTGTTTATTGTAGTACTGCTCAGTTTACTGCGAAAATTTACCTCACGGCATAATTAAACTACACTTTTGGTATATATCAAGGTATAATGATTTTTTTTTTCTTCCAAATAATAACCTATTAGAAAACAACACACCTGTTTATGTAGGTTAACAGTGGTTTATTTTACTACACATAACCATACCAACAGCTGAAGTATATATAATTATTTTAAAAATATTTGTGCAAAAATAACTTGAAAATCATTTAAGGACACTGAACACTGAACTAAGAATACAAACAAGTACTTAAAATGCAGTTCTCCCCATGAAACCTTTTGTTTTTCAGCAATATCCTTCAAATCCAACCTGAGGAAGATGCAGAAACATTACTTAAAGACAAACCAAAGCTGCTTAGGGGATGTGTCCCGGCATAAACAAACTGTAATTGCGTTTGTTACTTTGATTCAGCGTTTGGTTTTATGGTCATACGAAAAGCCTCATGAAAATGGTAATTCTGGGGAGGTCTGGGCATGTGCCTGACCTTTCTGTATTTCACAGCTGATGACTTCACCTCTGATGACCGTAACTGCAAGCCGTCTTGGTATTAGAGCACATTTTGTTTCTATCTGACACCCTAAACAACTAACAATGGAATGTGTCATATTGGAGAGATCAGTAAAATGACATGGCAGACTGTGGTGATATATATGCATGTACAGTGGGGTCCAAAGGTCTAAGACCACACTGAAAATCATTTATACCTGGAATTGAACAACAGAATTTAAAACAAAAAACAGCTAAGACATGTTAGGACAAGAGATTCTACACTATGTCACTATTCCAATTTGAGAAGATTTGTGGAATTCACCATATAAAGGCTTTTGTACCACTCCTTTTTTGTCTCATCTCTTTCATTCAAGCATATGTTCAGGTGACTAAAAGGGGATTTGATCTACTCATCAAAAACTTTGGCACAAACGTGCGGAGTCCGTGCCAGTTCGAATACATGCTGTCATTAAAACGAAAGGGAGACATCCCAAATCCCAAAGAAATCTGACATTCATGTACATTTTTTGAGGATTCAACTTTATCACTCAAGGTTTTTGTTGACTATCATTTGTGGTGGAAAAATTAGATTTAAATAATTAAATTAGAAAAGAATGTAAAATAGAAACATTTTACTAATGGTCTCGCTTTTTAGCCCCACTGTATATGTATTGTGTGTTTGGGATGTCTGATTTCTCCCCCCCCCCCCGCCCAAGAAAAGACTTTTTATTTTTTTCAAGAAAGAGCCAAGAGAGATCATCTTGGTTTACTGAGCTAAAGGCTATGACCGAGTTTAAAAGTAGGTAAACACAAAAAATACAAACTTCTGTGTATGTGTTGTGTGTGTTGAACACACCGTGAAGTCTCTCCTCTTGCGGGACAGCACAGGTCTCTGAAGGAAGAGGATCTGCTTCGTGGCTGAACTGCCATCACTAAGAAAGAAACCCGAAATGTACAATGTTAACTGGTTTTCTCTCATGTATCCACAAGATTAAGAGTACAGTTGGCATGAATACCTGTTTGTTTTGACTATGGGAGTGGGCAGCACACACATTAGCCTCCAGCCGTATGGAGCCAAAGACTGAAGCAGAGGGATGTAGTCTGCTTTTACTGCAACGCCCTGCGGAGATGATGAAAAATATGAAGGGAAAAAAAAACAGCACTTAGAACAGCACTCTTATTCTGGACAGGTTAACTCCCACCAAAAAAACAAACATGGGTTTACAGATTGAAAAAGCCTTACATCAATAACCGTCCACTGTTCAACCACAATTGCGTCATAGGTAGTGGCCGTCATAATGTCATCAGAAGCACTCTGGAATATGAACACGCTCTCTATGGTGGAGGATGACTCTGTGGAGAGAGCAGAAAAAACTACACCGACTGACAGAGGACAATATTTGGGTAGAAACACAATTTTTTGGAGAATAACTCAAGAAATTACAGACAGGAAAAGCCCTGCTCAAATTACGAAAAGACAGATTAATCTCTTAACAGAATAAAGTGAGTTTAACGATTTTTTAAAATAATGCAAATAACATAAAACAGTCTTGACGACTTATAAGCTTGACGATGTTCCCTACAAGCTCACTTAATGTTATATTTCAGAAAAATCACTCATTGAAAAAAACATTATGAACAACAGAAGCACACTTTAAGTAGGACTCCTAACATCCATTTTAACTGAGAACCATTAATAAAACCGCTCCACTAGTTAATAGAAGCCTTTTATGTTGACAGTGTACTGCATTTATTTTGTTATTTACATATTTACTTTTGATGTTTTTCACAAAGCTGTAGACATTTTAATACTGTTCTGTTTTACTGAATGTGTGAAAATGCGTCGGTCATGCGCTGGATACTGAAGAGCAAAGCACACAGAATGCAAAAAAGGTAAAAAAGTCTTCATGTTGATGCACTTCAAAATTGGAAAAGATGATTCTAAGAAGGCAAGGATTTCTTCCAGACATTAGGAAATGACAATGATAATGTAAAATGAATATGACAAATGCAATTGAAAAGAGAAGTGGCTTACTGGCAGAGCAGCAATGTCAAGTCCGAATGTAAGCAATTTTTTTAAAAGAATCAATCAAATCTAATATTTTTGTTCACCTATTTAGAAGCATATATATATATATATATAGCTCTGGAAGAAAACAAGAGACCACTGCAAAAATGTTCAGTTTGTTCAGTTTCTCAGGTTTTATCTTTTACAGGTGCAAGTATTGACCTGAACAGCTGACAATATTTCTCCTAATTTCCAAATAAAAATATTGTTCTTTGAAGGATAATTTTAAAGGAAATGACAATACATCAAAATAAAAGAAATGATGCAGTGATTACAGAACTTGAAAAATTCAAAGAAAACAAATCTCTCGTTCACTCTTAAAGTGGCAATAATGACCTTTGACGTACTTCTAGTAGTGTTTACCATCCAACTGGTCACATTGCGAGAGGAGAGTGTTGATTACAGCAGTGTTTTTTATGCTTTTCCTCATTAAATAAGATTTGATTCAGGTGATCACTAATCAGTACCTCATAAAGCAGAATGAGGTGCTTGTCTAGGAATTTAACAGACACTGGCATGGAATGGTTGTTCACACTCAGAGATGCTGATTTCAAAATAAATTGCAGTGGTCTCTTATTTTCTTCCAGAGCTGTATATATAAAACAAAGATTTTTGTACTATAATTCAGTAATATAGAACTGACCGTATATCACTTTGCATACTTCGCAAGTGCAACCATTAGCTAATTTTATGTGCGATAACCACACTGCCATACCAAAATCATCCCCCAGGTGAAAGTAGCCATCGATGAGTTGGGCACCACTTCTGAAGTGCTGGGTCATGTGATCTAGCCAGTGGGTGTCGACTGTAGTGATAAGTCCTGCCTCCTTGTGCACCTGCAGCGGAATTCTCAGAGAATAGAACCTCGGCGACCCAGAGAGAACCACAGCGTGATTATACAGAGCAAACACCTGCACACCTGTTCAACATAGAGAGACAGACGTCTGTTCACAGAGAGCATGTGCACACACCTCCGGAATTATTAGCTTGGTAAATACGAGCAGTAACACTCTAGTCAGTTCAATCTCGCACATTCAAAACCTAATCTTTCAGTGAGGCAAAAGCAACAAAGCGTCATTCTCCAGATTACAGCTCAAAGACCTCTTCTGTTAGACTTGAGTATTTAGAGGTATGTTTTGGATTTACTGTCCTACTTGAGCTAACCATGACCTTTTTCCTGGGCTCTTGCAGAAGCAGCCAGATTTGATTAAAATATCAGTGTGTTCAGTGGAGCCCATGACGCCATATATCACTTTCTTTTTTAATATATATCACACTTTCCTTTTTTATATAGGTAAAAGCATCACAGATTCACCACCGTACTTCATATTGTGGGTTCTTTTCTGCATCACATTACCTCTTTTGTAACCCACTTTTTGTCCCAAAAAGCCTTATCTAACCATACACCTCCAATCAAAGTTCCAGCAATGTTTGGCAAACTCCACCTGCTCAAGTTTGTGTTTTGGCAACAACTGGCGCTTTAGTGTCTAATTGTAGTCTCGCTCTCTTATAACGTGACCAACTCTTACTGTCCAACGATAGTCCTTGGAGAAAGTTTTGCTTCATCAAACCATGCTTTTGTTAATTGCCAGGTTTAGGGTGTGTTTGAGGAGGGGAGCTACCAAACTGTGCGTACACTGGCCCTGTAGGACCGGAATCGGGCACCTGTCTTACAGGAAGGTTCACCATAGCTCCAGTTGTTTGTTCTTCTCAATTACTAATTATAGTCTTTGCATTCTTCTGATTTCATTTGTGTATTCTGTCATGTCCATGTCAATGCCATTTGCCCTGCATGTTATTTTGTACTTAAACTACTGTTTAAGCACTGGAGGCTTAAGTATGCTTTAAAAAGTTAAAAATACAACTGAGAATGTCAGTTACTTTCTACACTCTCAAAAAAGATAAGCTGTGCCTTTACAAACACTTGTCACTGTGGTGGTAACCCTCAAAGTTCTTTAGCACTTGTAGATAGGAAAGATAATTGTAACAGTGTCGTAATACTACAATTTTTTAAGCTGCGTTAACGCCATACACCCTGTCTTATCCCCATGCTTTTTATTTTATTTTCATTTGTTATGAAAAGATTCGAATATGTACCTTTCTCTGAGAAACTGAATGTAGTGCACCTTTAACTCAAAGGTATGTAATCAGATGTTTGAAGGTAACTTTACATTGTTTGTGCGTTGGGGGTCAAAATGCACCTGTATGACAGTGAATTCATAAGATTTTCTAGGTGCGGCACACCAGTTTTTTTTTTTTTTACAAGGCTTTGCATTTTCTTTTTAAATGTTTTCCGATTTTTCATATAGTTGGTGCCAGATGAAGATGATAGACATTTTTCACTTATTTACTCATATTTGCCAAGTGTGCCAATCATTCTGAATGGTACTGTTGAACAGAGTGAAAAAACAAAAGTCACAGTGACCATCAAAATGTCACAAACTGTCACTCACGGTTGAGAGAGTGGGTCGTTCCGGGTCCCTTTCCAGGTTTGTCGGGATTCTTGACACGCTCTAGGTTCTTTGGCCTTTGACTCTCTTTTGTTTTGTCTTGGTGTGTGTGCTGTCCAACAAACTCAGAGTCTTGGTGGTCTGGATTTTGATGTTTAGACGGAAACGACTTTTGGAGATTCTGGCATTGGCAGCTCTCTTGCTCCTGCTGTCGATGGGCCTCACTTCCACAGTCCCGGCTCGAGGAGGCCTTGTTTTGACATCCCTGCTGTTGGAGGTCCTTTGAATGGTCTTCATTTTTGCAGCAGTTGCTGTCCTTGTCCTGGTGGTCACTGGTTGGGCTGAGTGTTGGGGCTTGTGTGTGTTGGTGTATGGGGGAGGGGCTGGAGTGCAAGGAGGAGAGTTCGTCAGTGTCACCATGACCCAGAAAGCATGGCCCCCCACCAGGCTGCTGCAGAAAGCCTACAAACAGGACCCCTGAATCAGCCAGGTCCTGCACCTGCGGGTGCCAAGATAAACACGGGAAACTGAAAAAAATCTTCACAGGAGGTGTAAATAGCTGAGCTCGCAACAATTCCGTTCACTTATACTTCTTTAGGAAATAAGTCAATGGAGCATAAATCTCAAATTATATTATTTATTATGTTACAGTTAAGCATTATTTTACTAAAAATACATGTCCTCCTCAAATATAACTAGATTAACTATTTACACAGCAGAAGCACAACGACTGATTCAGGTCATCAAGCCTTCAGGAGCATCGGAACGGCAGAATCAGGTGAATTTGTTTGGAACTAAAATAAAACTCTGCAGGAGATACACCAGGATCAAAAGAAAAATTGAAGGGAAGAATAATCTGTCATCTGGACACTATTGCTG
Organism: Brycinus macrolepidotus; assembly: GCA_037974445.1. Taxonomy (NCBI): domain Eukaryota; kingdom Metazoa; phylum Chordata; class Actinopteri; order Characiformes; family Alestidae; genus Brycinus; species Brycinus macrolepidotus. Next base: position 7,062,056 of record JBBPCZ010000148.1, on the reverse strand, counting down.
CAGACAACAGACTTTTTGTTCTATGTTAATAAACATATTACTGAACATTATGCTTATTCTTTCAGATTAAGTGCTGCTACCCAACTTTTGGCGCGTGACTCCAGCAGTACCTCGAATTAAACATCCTTTGGCATTTGGTAAAAACTTTGACTAAGAAGCAATCCTACAGAAGTGCAAGAAAAGGATAATCAAACCATTTTAATATTATCTTCCTGGTACACACTCATACAGACCATCAGACACACACACACACACACACGCACACACATAACCATCAGTAAATGTCACATGGCTTAAACATCCTCATATGAAGCCACACACACAGTCAAACATAGCTTATCTCTATATAAATGTCATTACCAGAATGGCAGAAAGGTCATAGAATAATGGTGGTCACAGGCAGAGAATGCATGGTGTCAGTCATTTTCTATAGTCCCCTGTGCTTCATTATTTTATTTGCACTGTTCTCAGTAACATGTAGGGCATAATGAGCTGCCTTTGCTTGTGAGCTGAAAGAAAAAAGGAGCACCGGGTCAAAAAAGATGACAGAAACAAACCGACACATTGCAGGGCTGACCTTTTTCACATAGCCCTGAATCACTTCCGAGTCAGGTGCCTGAAGTCCAGAGTAACACACGTCCGTCTCCAGACGAGGTCGCACGCATTTCAGCGCTCCGTTCTCTGAACAGCTGTGAAAGAGGCCAAACGATAACAGGTGTAAAGAAAGTTACAATGTTAATGAATGTTAATGAAATAATCTGATTACAGATTCTTAACCAACAGAGATAAATAAACAACAAAGCAGATGAAACAAAACAAAAATAGCTTCCAGAGATACAGAGGCAAAGAGCTGTGAAGAAAAGAAGAGGAGAGAACGCTCTTGATTTTGCTCTTTGCATTTTGGTGACAATAAAGGTGACAATTGTTCAAACCACGGACCTGTTTCAGGAAAGATCAAAAGAACACTCATGTCTGGTTTTTTTTTTTTCCTGAGTTTTCCGGGATAAAATATAAAAGTTCTTGCTGCTTGCTCTCTCTGCAGGGAACAAACTTAAATATGTCATTTTTCTGCAACGTTTTAGAGCATGATCTAATTGCACAGGCCTTATTATGTATTTTAGTTTTTGCAACATGTTAAATTCAGCAACCAAACAGTAATTTGTGCATTAACATGAGCAGACGTGTGTTCTCTGTAGAGGATGTGTACTTTCACACAGAAAATCAACAAAACGTAATCTGATCATCTAACATTTCTTTGGAAATCATGGATATTGATAAGGAAAGCTACAAGAGCTTTAGTGAAATCGGGTACTAATTAGGGCTGCACACCAAATTTGATTCAAATCGTGATCTCTGTTCGTGACTTAATGAGGCTAGAATCATGCGAATCTGAAGATCTTAGGGCTGCAAGGATCACTGCAATACCATAACGGTAGCATGACAACCACTGCAGTCGTCACCACCATAACTACCGCCCCATGAGAGCGCATTTTGGACTAGACATTTTAACCCTGACAGCATTTACACTGGTGCTGTAGTGTGAAGATACTGTACGCGTGTGTGAGGGTCTGTACCTGTTTGTCTCTCTGATGAGCACAGCGCGGTGCAGCTGCCTCTGCAGGTTTGCTCTGGCAGGGCCACATGAGTGAACGAACGGGTGAACAGCAGCCAGTATGAATCCCTGCTGATACAATTCACACACCTGCACAGGCAACTCTCGCACAGAGGAAAGACACAGCAACGAAGACACAGCCACCTCTGAGAGTGTGTGTGTGTGTGAGAGAGAGAGAGAAAGAGAGAGAGAGTGTGAGAGAGGTGTGAACATTGAAAATGTGATTAAAAAGATTCATTTATTCATTGACACATTGCTTCTAACAGATCATCTTGAGAAAGAAATGTCTTAAAGGAACATCTCACTCAAAATCCACTTGAGTCACATGGCCACTGAGGCTCAATGCTACTTTATTTTCCAAATACAATCTTGGCTAAACTGTCATGCTTTACGCAAAAGAAGAAGCCAGTTAAAGGGAATTCCACTGGTTATCTTGTTTTATATATACAAAATTCAGTTGTTGAAATGCAAATGAAGTCATTCAGGGTGGTTTTATGTGCATTGTGCACTGTAGAGAAACGTAATAATTCAGATTTTCTTTACAGTGGTGGAGATGAGCCACAGGTCACAATGTCTACACAATCTCTTAAATGACCAGTGAACCTACTCACGTTTTTATGCCTCATGTTCATCAGTTTGCTGTAGGGACTATTTTGCCTTACAAGGACCAAAATCTTCTATCATAAAATGTCTCAGGCATCAAGCAGCATATTTACAACCACGTCAGGTACTCATCTTCCTGGGAGTCTGCTTTTAGATGGATTAAACACTTCAGATATCTGGTTCCTCTAAGCACTGTTGTGAACATTTCTGACTTGGCATGTTTGTCTAGAACATTCCCTTTTAACTTAAGGATTTGAAGTGCGGTGCTCTTGGGAGCGACACTGCTGTACCTGAAACACTTGTAACAGCATCACATACACACACTGTCACTAGCATGTCAGTGTCACTTCTGTGTTGAGAATAAGGCAGCATCCAAATATTAAATATTACATGATCAACATCAGTCCTATAACTGGAAACTGACCAATAATGTGAACGGACTAAAGGGTAGACAGATATGAGAAGACTCATAGACACATGAGAACAAAAGCTTGTTACATTACATTGCCTTACAATTTACAGCTGTAAAATATTCACAGTCGACAGTTATCTATCTTTTTTTAGATTATAAATAATACACATTTTCTTACGTATTTCTGCTGTAAACTCCTTCGGATACTTTTTTGTACCCGTTTCCTTCTTTATGAGGTCCTTTGGTATTCATTTTTGCATTTTCCTCCAGGTTCGCAGCTTGACCAATTATCCTTATACAGCTAAGAAATGTGGCAGTTACATTACATGTCCAAATGTATCGAGACACCCCTTCCAATTAGTGACTTCAGCTACTTTAAGGTTCACTATTGTTGACAGGGATGTACAATCGCACATACAAAGCTTATCGGGTGTTGAAACATTTTCATTTTGTGCAGTTGTCTTACCATGCGGAGTATCATGTGACGTTTTTCTAACGGGGTGCTGAATCACTTCATTACCTGCAATATCTTATGTGCAACAGTCTTCATGTGCAATATCACTACTTATGTCAATATTACTTTTTATAACTTAATATTACTACTGATCTCTACTAAGTGCAATAACGTACTCCAAACTACCATTTGTGTCGGTAGATTTCACTCAACTGTGTTACTTATCTATAGTATTTATACCCAGCATTTCTGCATATAGCATAGTGTCTTTTCATACTGAGTTTTTTTTCCTACATATTTTTAGTTAGATTTTATTTAGACTTTTTTATATCGTTCTTTTCTCTGTGTGTCTTTGCAGTCATTGCATAAGCAATTTCCTCTGGGATCAATAAGTCTGATTCTGAAATCTCCATAGAAAGCAGTGTCAAAAGAATAGGATGCTCTGTTGGAGCTGTACATTAGCCTAAGGTCACCACACCCAATGCTAAGTGTCAGCTAGTGGACTATAAAGCCTCCAGCATTGGGCTGTGGAGCAATAGAACTGCATGCTTTGGAGCGAAGGACCTTTATCCAATATCTTCAGGATGAGATGGAGTGGAAGTAACATCAGTTTCTCACTAATGCTCTTGCAGCTGAACACAATCCTCACAGCAATGTTCCGACATCTAGTGTAAAGCCTTTCCCAGAGGAGCAGAGATTGTTGCTGCAGAAATAGAGGGACAAACTATAAGTACTCTTGATATAGTAACACTGGAAGAGCATGACCTGTGTAAGTTTGGTGCTTCTAGAGCACAGGGGTTTGAATAGATATGCAATCAATATTTCGGTTTTTATTTCTGTTTAAAGGCTACAGACAGAGTTCACAATGACAACACTGACTGGAATAACAAAGTATTCTTTTTAACCCATAAAGTGTTGATGACTTTTCATTGGGGCTGAATATGGTCCATACTGGGCTGGGTAAAATACACTATGTAGACAAAAGTATTGGGACAATACTTCCAGTGAATGGCAATCTTAATGCTTCAGCATACCAAGACATTTTTGACGCCATGCTTCCAACTTTGTGGACACAGCTTGGGGAAGAACCTTTTCCCCAGCATGACTGTGCTCCAGTGCACAAAGCAAGGTGCATAAAGACATGGTTGGATGAGTTCGGTGCCGCACAGAGCCCTGACCTCAACCCCATCCAACACCTTTGGGATGAACTGGAACGGAGATTGCGAGCCAGGCCTTTTGGTGCCTGTCCTCATAAATGCTCTACAGAATGAATGGGCAGAAATTCCCACAGAAACTACAAAATCTTGTAGAAAGCCTTCCAAGAAGAGTGGGAGCTGTTATAGCTGCAAAGAAAGGGGGTTGGGGGGAGGGGGGGGGGCGCGACCAACTCCATATTAAAGTCTATGTATTTGAATGCAATGTCATTAAAGTCTCTGTTGGTCTAATGGTCAAGCGTCCCAATACATTAGTCCATAAAGTGGCTAGTGAGTGAAAGGTCAAGGCAGATGTTTCTAATAAAGTCGATGGTGAGTATATGGCCCATAGTGGGATTTGCAAATTCACATCTTGACACAAATACATTCAGGTAACCGGTATGACCATACAGGGCAAGGCTAGTCACTATGGTAACCCTCTTGGGAGTGAGCAGCATGAATGTGCGAGAGAAACAGAGTTTTTTTCTCTCTCTACTCCCAGAGCATTAAGGGACTCAGGGTAGCTAGCAAAGCTATTATAGCTGAAGCGTGAGCAATCAGTAGATTAGCAAAGTATACACAAGGTTAATCAACTGATAAGTCTGCTAAGAATTCCTGCATGTGTGTGGTGTGTGTGTGTGTGTGTGTGTGTGTGTGTGTGTGTGTGTGTGCTGTGATTTGATCTCATCTGCATCTCTCTCTGGAGACACAGCTAATGTGTTCCCCAGAAGACAGGGAGGAGAGAGGGAGGAAGAGAGAGAAAGAGAAGGAGGGTGAGTGAGAGGTGTGAACCGTTTCATTTTCAGTCCATCCTGCCAAATAACAAATCATCTAATCTGTTCACGCACTCACACTCAGAGAGACACACACACACACACACACACACACACACACACACACTTTCACCAACAGTTTCGAACGAACTTCCAAACAAGGAATGGAAGACGAGGGGAAGTACTCGGTACATATTTCAATCCAACCATACAGTCGCAAGCAGCCAAAAAATATGCTGCCTTCACACTGCAGCTTGTCACTGAACACACTTCCGAATAAGTGAGAAAGTAAGTAATTGCATGTTTCTTATGGTGATTAAGGTTGTTTTAAAATGTATAACCTTTTATTTGCAAACATGTGTTTACTTTGGCTACAGGTATTCTTAATGGCTATATTTAAAAAAAAAATGCTGTCGAATATAAAGCGCCGAATACAAAGACAGTACTGAAGTGTAGTGGAGTCTGTATTTCAGAAGGAGTAACTTTATATGACAGGGAAAAAAAAACAATATCCTTAATGTTTGTTAAAGTAACAATTTTTTCCTGACAGTTTTAGACTATTTCTTCTGGTCCATTTGTAATGAAGTGTTCATACACTCTATAGGGCAGCTTGAAATTTCAAATGGTGTTTACTAAAACAAACACACACTGAAAAACACTTATTTTAAACAACAACAACAAAAAAAAGGTTTGATATGACAGTGAGGGTGCTGATGTTTCTACAGCTTTAAATGTCTTTTGATCTTGCATCAGTCTCATACTCCTCATGATCCTAATATAAAAAAGGTTGGTTCTAAATATTTTTTTCCTATCTAACTCCTAAACTTTATGTGCAGGATGCAGGACACAATCTAACATGGTATAACATAACATTTGCATCATGCATTTATAGAGAAAATGTAAATACAACAAATATTTTTTCTTTTTTCTTTTAATGTCAACCTGAAATCACTAGAAAGCACAATCCATCATATCAGTCATTTGAAAGACAAAATTCTTGTTTCTTCATCTTCTGTCTTGGCTTTTTTTTGCCTGCCTCTTAAATGTCATTTAAGTGTCTTTTTGCTTTTATATTAAACTCATTATTTTAACCAATATTTTTTATTTCCCACTTCCATCAGCTCCTTGATATGGTGCTTCACTTGGAAACAAGTCACTGCACAGAATGGAAATGGGGTTTGATTTCCAATGGTTGACTTTAACTTCAAGGCCAGAATAATGTTATCAACAAGGTCTAAATGTCAATATGACAGTGAAAACTACTTAATTCAAGAATTTTTAAACAATTTTTTGAGAAAAGGCTTTTCACCAATATTCCCAAATTTCACTGACGGAGCGTTGCAGAGTAACTGCAGCATGCCAAGTCAACTTTTGAAATAAAATACGTGTTTTACGTCTAGTTAATGCAATTAAAACTGATCAGCTACAACATCAAAACCCCTGACAGGTGAAGCAAATAACTGATTATCTCGCTACAATGGCACCTGTCAAGAGGTGGGATATATTAGCCAGCAAATGAACAGTCAACTGTTACAGTTCTTGAGGCTGATGTGTCAGAAGCAGGAAGCATAAGGATCTGTGTGGCTTTGACAAAGATGACGGTCAGAGTGTCCCCAAAACGACAGGTCTTGTGGGGTGTTCCTGATATGCAGCGGTCAGTACCTACCAAAAGAGGTCCAAGGAAGGACAACCAGGTGAGGACAATGAAGACTAGCCTGCCTGGGCTGATCACAGTTACTGCAACTAAAATTGCTAAAGTTAATGCTGGCTAGAATAGAAAGGTGAGAGAACACGCAATGCCCTGCAGCTTTCTGTGTATGGGGCTTCAGTCGCAGACCGGTAAGAGTGCCCTTTCTGCCGCCTGTCCACCGTTCAGTGCACCTACAATGTGAGCATCAGAACTGGAACATGGAGCAGTGGAAGAAGGTGATCTGGTCTGATGAACCACTGTTTTATACATCACGCAGACAGCTGGATTTGTGTGTTGCTTACCTGGTGAGGAGATGGCACCAGGATGCAAAGAAGGCACATCAGACGAGGCAGTGTGATGCTCTGGGCAATGTTCTGCTGGGAAACCTTGTGTCCTTTCATGTGGATGTTACGTCGATACGTACCTACTTAAACACTGCTGCATACCAAGTACACTAATGCATGGCAACGGTATTCACTAAAGACAGTGGCCTCTTTCAGCAGGATAATGCGCCCTGTCACACTGCAAAAACTATTCAGGGATGGTTTGAGGAACATGACAGAGTTCAAGGTGTTGACTTGGCATCCAAATCCCCCAGATCTCAATCTGAACCAGCATCTGTGGAATGTGTCGGACAAACTAGTCCCGATTCACGGCAGCTGCAAAGATCCCTTACAGAACTTTAAGGATGTACTGCTAATGTCTTGGTGCAGATACCACAGTGCACCTTCAGAGTCTCATGGAGTCCATGTCTTTGGTGGCACAAGGGTGACCTACACAATAATAGGCAGGTGGGTTTTAATGTAAAGGCTGAACGATGTATACGTAAAGGGAGGAATGCCATGGATAAGTTCTAGGCTTGACCACCTCATCTCTCAAGAGGGGCCACTGACCCTCTTGATTGATTGATGTACTGCACTTTAATAACTGTGGTTTTAGATTTAATTCTAAACATAATTATGTACTTCTATTCACTTTTTATTTCACATTTTATTCAAATACATCTTTGTCATATTTAAACTTAATTTAACTGTAATTTCTATTCTACTGTTAAATTTCCTTTTTCGGACAGCGATAAGCATTTCATTTCACTGTCGTACTATGCACGATTGTGTATGTGTCAAATAAAATTTGAAATTTGAAAAAGATTTGAATTCGATATACTGTATCACTCTAACACGCATCCTCAAAAATTCACCAAATAATGAGAGTTGCAGTGACTAGTGATGCTCCGATCGATCGGCCAAAGATCGGTATCGGCCGATAATCACATTTTATGACTCGATCGGTACTCGTTA
>JBBPCZ010000148.1:7041934-7053921 GCA_037974445.1 Brycinus macrolepidotus | reverse complement strand
ACACACACACACACACACACACACACACACACACACACACACACACACACACACACACACACACACACACAGTCAAAGGGAAAGAGAGACAGAGATGAATGAATATGTAAAATTTGCTCAAAATATTCATTTATTCATTGACGCATTGATGAACTGATTGTCTTGGCAGTACAATTACTAATTGTCATGCTAACTAAGCTTGATTGACATTCAAATTGAAACTGAACATAAATATGCAGAACAGAAGGGCATGAGCACAGCCAAATGAGTTCAGACACTTGCTCTCATGTGCACATGCATAATATGGCAAAGCAGATTTTCTGGAACGTAATCTCACCCCTACTCCCAACATAAACACACTTAAGCCGCACAGTTCCCCTGCAGCTAACCCCTTCTACAACACACACACACACACACACACACACACACACACACACACACACACGTCTCTGGTTCCCAGCATTAGCTATCAGATAAAAGTGACACAGGAAATCATATTTGATCAGTGAGGCCAGATCCAATTACGGAGGAGAATTGAGTGTGAGGCTGGTGAATTAGCGTGTGGCTAATTCTAATGACTGTTACATCTCCAGCATGAAGCCATGGCAAACATCAGCCTAAATGCAAGGTGACAGCGGTGCCACCGCTGGACTAACAGGGTCCAGTGAAATGATGGCTAGCTGGCTACATTAGCTTGCAATGGTCTGATGAAGCAGAACAGGTAAAACAGATACCAAGCAGACACGATCAAGAAGGAGACAAGACATGACTATATATCTCAGCAACATCACATCAGGTCAGAAAGGTTAACTAAGGCCCTTTCACACTCAAAACCTGTGAGAATATCATAATACTTTTACTGGGACAGCCCTGCTCATACATGCTATGAAACAGGAGATGTTCACAGCATGAATGGCAAACAGCTCCTTCGTTTCATTCTCTGCTGTCTTTTTCCCCCCACAGAAGCTAAAAGATCTCTACTTCTTGAAATGTTAAGATAAAGCCATGAAGGTTGGTAGAATAATTTAACCCAAAACACCCGTGTATTTTATACTAAAAACTTGTCTAACCCTGTAATCCGTAGTTCCATCTTCTTTCCCCAACAGGAATCTCTTTATGCTTCTTCAGTTTTACACAGCCTTCAACCAAGTAAATCTGACTATTTGATTTCTGTAATTTCTTTAATCCCTCCATCATCCCATAGAAACCTGTGAATTGACACTTTGTTTTTCAGCATAGATCCTTCAAACGTGCGTAACGCACACAACTGCATTTCATTCTAATCCTGCAATCTGTTCTTTCATTCATCCCCCAGCTTACACTTGATTTTAGTACAGATTTTGTAGAAAAATGTATCTTTTGACCCAAAATACACCATCTAATACTGCAAAGCCTTATTTTTTTGCCTCCTGGATTTTATAAAACCTGTACATTTTTGCTCTCCATGAATTTTCAAGAGAGACAACTTGCATGTTATTTTCCACGTTTGTGTGAAAAGCTTTGGCAAGCCAACTTGAAGCTTGTTCACACACACAATTCTAATTTTAGTTGTTTTTGTTCTCTTTCAATGTTAATTGTAGCCAATTCTGCTACAGCAGGACTCTTCCAAACATATATGACCTCATACCAAGCGTGAAGGAAAACATGTGGCTTTGTCTGGGTGGACAGATGCTTATATAGATGGGAGGGAAGAACTATGGCATCCTTAACCCATTATTGTCAAACAGCTAAATTAAGAATGATAAGGAAAAATGCCACTGAACTTACTCTGACTGGCCTAAAGGGATGATCTTTTGTATAGTTTGAATACATAATTTTATACAGTGGTACCCCGCATAACGAAGGCAATCCGTTCCAGCGGCGCATTCGTTATGCGGGGAGTTTGTTGTGCGAAACACAATTTCCTGTAGACTTCTATGGGAAATCGAGTAATCCGTTCCAGGTCGCTGCGAAAAATCGAAAAAAAATGCTACAAAATGAAGACACAGCACTGTTAATAAGGGGGGAAAACTAGTAAAACATTCACCAAAGCAGGGAATGATGTTAGGTTTTTTTCTTGGGGTTCACACTTCACAGAAACAAGGAAAATATCTGCAGTTTCACTCACGAAAAAGTTGTCCTGCAACAAGAATACCTTTTTAACCACCAGTAAACACACAGACACCAAAAACACAAAAAAATGACACTAATGGGGAGAAACAACACAACAGGATGCTTTGTCTTCATCTGAGACGCATCTGAGATTCAGCCCTTTTTTTTTTTACGTAAAACTCGATTTTTACGTGCCACGTGCGGTTCGTTGTGTGAAACGCGTTCGTTCTGCGAGTCACGCGCGCGGTCGTTCGTTATGCGGAACATTCGTTCAGTGAGGGGTTCGTTAAGCGGGGTTCCACTGTACTTTAATTATTTCAGATTTTCTATTGTTTCTAAAAAGTCAGTTGTCACGTGATCAAAACAATGAATTTAGTATGATAAAATGAAGCAGAATGTGCAAACTTGTCCAAATAGGAGGGGCTGAAAGATTTGACCACTTCAACAGGTGAGAGAGGAATATGTGAATTTTGCCCACACAGGGGTCTAAATCTCTTATTCTGTTTCACTGCAACATGACTGATAGGTATCGGGAACCGGTACTAAACCGGTACACATCACCACCAGACATTTGTAGCAATTGCTTCTCCCTTATTAGATATACAGGAAGCTCAGAAAATAATTTCTTACTATTTCTCAAAATAGTAAAATATCTTTTCACATCTTTTCATGTGATGTATTCATTATTTTTGCTCCAAATTTTCCAATGATAAGCAGCATCAGTTTCAGTTTGGTACAGTATATGATATTATCTACCAAATATCAGTGGGGAAAAAAAAGGAAACTAACAGTATAATGATGTATCAGATATGTGAGCTACCCCTGATAAATACACCACAAATAAAATCCAGTGCTGAGGCAGGCCTGTATGACATGACACCAACACAGCAGCAACTCATTATGAAGGAACATCACTAAACACAGATTCTAAAAGATCTTGAACTTCCTTCATCGCTGCCATCTAAAGAAGCAAAACATCTCTTTAACTGATAATATGCAATTTGACAGTTCTAAAAAGGCAGCAGCTTAGAATTTTTTGGTCCATTTAACTAATACTAAACTGTAGTAATATTTACATATTTCTTCCAATATAACATTGGTAAATGCTTATTCTGCAACATATCTTTACCATTAGAATAAAGTTTTAAACATCTGAAACCAAGGTGAAGAGGTAGTTAAACAGAAAAAAAAATACCTGCACACACACTTAACATAGTTTTAAACCACATAGGATAAAGGGTAAAGGGGCATTTGGCAGACACTCTTATCCAGAGCAACTTACAATCAGTAGTTACAGAGACAGGCCCCCTGGAGTAACTGAGGGTTAAGTGTCTTGCTCAAGAACACAATGGTACAAAAAGTGAGGGGTTTGAACCTGCGACTTCAGGTTCACAGGCAAGTGTTTCACCCACTAGGCTACTACCACCCCTACATAGTGTTCATCAGTTAAATATTCTATGATACTCATCTACATCACCACATATGAGTAACTGAAGAAGAAGTACCCCTAAAAAAGAAAACAAATCAGGAATTATGTATTCACTGCAATGTGACAGAATCTGAAAAGGTAGATGAAAATGTTCAACAAAGTGCATAGTCTTAGCTTTGTGCCTCTAACACACACACACACACACACACACACAAATTTGTCACAGCATGTGTGCCTCAACTTCAGCTTAAAATGAACTAGCAAAAGGGCCAAACTCCCAGAAAGAACAGTTCTAAGTTTAAATATTTAAAGGATGGATACAACTATCCTTACTAAAACCGTGTCGATCGGTTCAAATTAAGTTTTCAGAAAAAAAAAAATGAATAAAAGACTGTGCGAGAACTGTCAGGAAAGTAAAGTACATGGGCAAGCATAGCCACCTTATTCGTCATCATCCCAATCTCGCCGTGGAGAAAACAGCTAACATTACCACAAAGGAAGTTATCCCACAGTGAATACACTGTTTAAAGCCAAGATTCCTTTTACGTACCCTGAGGCCTACCAGTATTGCTAAGTTCTATTCCAGGGTTTATTTGCCAGTGTGGTCTTTATCGATTCGGTTTGTCCCATCAGTGTTGTAAAAAGCCAAAGTGGGCACAGACTTTCGACCTGAAAGATGACTGTGCCTCTCTATGTTTCCCACCCCTGCCTGCCCTGTGAATTTTCTCTTATTCACATTTTCACCTTCATTCATTTGATAAGAGGTACATGAGGAGTTATGAAATAGTGACTCTGGTAAGTCAAATTGGATGGAGAATCCATTTAGAGCCTGCATGTTTTAATAAAAAGTTTGATATTTAGTGCCAGTTTATCAATAACGTATTGCGAGAGGAAGAAACACATATTCCCGTATCGATATTTTGTCCCACTCCTAATAACCAATGAGGTAAACATTTGCAATAATGCGTTAAAAATATGGAGCTGGTTTCTTGGACATGGATGAAGCCTAGTCCCGATCCAAGTTCTAACGACAGCAGTGATTTACCACAGAAAGCCTGGGCTCAAGCTTTACACCATGGTCTGAGAAACCGGTTCATTATAAGAAAGACTTACCGAAGCCTACAAGGATGTCATTAGCTGAAAGCATGTCAGTCCCTGTATATCTTAGAGCACTTGTCGTCAGCCAAAATTAAGTGTGCCGAAACAGAGTTACGCTCATCCTTTTGCCTTTTACTGCTGAGGTGAGCAGGTCTTAAAAATGTGGAAGCCCCCCCGCCCCTCCGCCCCCACACAGGACCAGATAAATTTCTCCTGTACTGAAGATACATTTTGAGCCCTAATAGGCATGAAAACTACATTAAATTGACAAATGGTCTTCAAACTCTTGCTTCTTTTTACTTGTACTCTAGTGTCGTTTTTTGAGGCAATGGCTGATTCACATTACTTTAATGGAAATGTTGCAGATTTACATATATGTAGTAAGTCAAGTTATCTAAAACGCATTTACTTATGTGGTTTCTGACATTAAATGACCTACTGTTATCTATAAAAACGGATTAAAGTACATCACATGGCCAACAAACAGAAGTCCCAGTCATCTTCATGAAAATAGTGAATACTTTAGTGACTGAAACCAAATAAGCAAATCTGTTTGAGGGCTCAGTTTGAGTTAAGAGTGTGATTTAGACACAGTTTGTACACTAAACGGAGGCATTTGAGTATCTCTTACTTGTTAGCACCATTAGTCTTGTAACTTCAGAAAAGCAAAATTACAGTCTAATAATATACACCTCACTGAACCTTTAACAAGAACGGTACGGAAGAAGAAATTTCATGTTGCATCATGTACCAAAACAAAACAAAAAGTCCCCAACTATGTTTGTGTTGTTGGCTGTGGTGGGTCTAAAAATAGAGGAGAAGCTAATAATCTGCAGAGAATTCTGATAAATAAAAGCATAAATACTAAACACTTATCAATGCAATTAGCCTTTTCAGTGCTGACTGAATAGGCAACTACATCTAAAGGCTAGATGGAAAGACATTAATGCTTTAAGTCAAGCATTCTGTTCTGCCCCTTCTGCTAAGCTGTCGTTCACATGATAACTGGCACTAATTGGCCTGGCAACAGATAGGCTGTCCAGATCATTGGTTTGTTCAATGTTATTGAGATAACTAGAAACATTCATGCAGAAACTGGACAAGCACGGGTTCAGTCTGGACCATTCTGAAATGGTCAAAAAACATACTGGGTGAGGGGGGGGGGGGGGGGGGAATCCCCCCCAGGAAAGGCAAGCCCTATTATGAACTAAAACTTTAAAACTGACAGAACAGCTACACACATATTACAGACCCCCCCCCTCCCCACACACACACACACACACACACAAAATATACTGTCCTTCACACACAACCAAAACCTTTACATCCACAGGAACACCACACACACACACACCCACACCCCCCACCCACAAAATATACTGTCCTTCACACACAACCAAAGCCTTTACATCCACAGGAACACCACACACACCCACCCACACTCACACCCCCCCACACACCCACATCCACACTCTAGCATGTGATTTGAGTGACCTGGGAGCAGAGTGTCAAGGAAATGAAGAAGAGACAATAAATGTAGAGCTACACATAAGTGAGATAACGTGTTGAGAGCTTGAGGTCGAAAGAAAAGTGCTTGGGTAGTAAAAACAAATGCTCACCAATAACATGGATTAAATCAACACTACTTGATGCCAAAGACACCAACTCATTACCCCACCACTCACTTGGCTTGTAACTCTCTGATGTCACAAGAAATATTCAGTTTGATCACTTCAATATAAAATGTGACTGCAGGAACTAGTCATGCAGTATTGAAATACAGGCAATAAAAATAACGCACCAAGCCAAGGGTGGGCAATGTGATTAAAAACACTCGTATGAGTTTGGCAGTTACTGTTATACTGATATGCCACAAATAAGCACAGAACTCACTTGAGACCTCAATATTTGGATGCATCACAAAGAGCACAAACGCTTAGCGCTGATGTATTGGTAGCGACAGTAGGCTAGCATACATGTGCCCACAGACACCGCGAGAACTGTGCTGCAGGAAAGCTACATGAAAACGAATCATTAGAGACAACCAGTGGGTCTGTGAAACACACAAGGGTCAGACACCTGCTCAGACCTCGCTGGATTTAGCAATTTTACGAGCCTCTGAGTAAAAAGAGACTGTAGAAGCAAACACAGGATATAAGTAACAAACAGTTATGATTTACTCAGGCAAGAACACATCTTCTAATGATGAGGCAGCTTATACTCAGCCTAGAAGGAGTTAGGCACACTTTGTTTGTTCTTTAAATAATAGTTTTGCATGTTCATCCTCAGGTTGCATTTAAAGGACAATGTTGAAAAACGGTACCCTTGGTCAGTGCTCATAAACGATTTGTTCGAAAAAGAAACTAGTAATAACAGCTTTACTTGTTAATTGTTTAGTTCTGTTTTTGACATTTTGCACAATCAAAATATGTGGTATATACTTCCGTTGTTAGATATGGTTATTTGTTGCAAAATAACTGCTAACTTAGAAAAATTGTTCTATAATAGGTTTCTGTTTGGGAAAACAAATTCCAGTTCACTCTACTGTGATATATACTGAAACTGTAAGGCATTTTAATTATACCCTGAAATACATTTTTACCCATATTGCCCACTACCATGCTTTTCTGTGTATCTTTTTGAACTGCCATGTGCCATTAAAAAAACATTTTTTAATGACTAATATCCAAATGCTAATACAAATGCTGCACATATTTCACACATTAAATCTCAAATTCGACAATTTGTTCTACCCAACTTAATATTTAAAAAGGCATTTATCTTCACATGCTGAAAATTCAGTGCAATGTTGCAGAGCTACCTCTTAGAGGAGTGTGTGTGTATCTCAGTGAGCAGAAGTAGAGTTGAGAGGAATGTGCAGCAATGATAGTGCATCTGCCTTACATTTATCATCCTTATAATCGCCTTCATCTCCTTCTCCCTCCATCCCTCTCTGAAACTGGCTGCTCTATCACTCAGACTGCATGCTGCCACTCACATCAGCCCAAGTTAAATGTGTGTGCCCGCACACACACCTCAGGAACACTAACAAGTAACCCTCACGCAGCACACCATCTGCTGTTACAGTGATCTCTCACCTTCTAACTGCACACACACGAACATGTACTCACTCACACACCCCTTGTATAATTTGCTGTAAGTAAGTATGCCCAAACATAAATCTGATGGAAAAAAAACCCCCATTAAATCATATTAAATCAATACCGGAAAACATCTGGAAAAGGCAGCTACCCTTTAAACTGTGTTAATATTTCATGATGAATGGACGAATACATCCTTCTCTTACACAGTTATCATTTTGAACAGGCTTTGTTACCACACTGATGATATTATTGGGGGCGAAAAAAACAATGCCCCAATAAGGAGAAAAACATACTGTTTAAAGATTACCGTAGACTGAAAGTTTACGAAAATCCCCAAATCAAGCAACACTGCCTGAGATCCTGGTAAAACAGAGACTCACAAGGATCTAAACAGGCAAGAACATAAAAAGAAAAACACTAACAACGAGGTGCAAAACGAGAAAAATGAGTGAGCTTGTGTGATGAGTCGGGGTTAACTGATACATTAGAATACATTTAAATGGCTTTGCACACAAGTATGCAAGAGATGTTATAATTAGACAGAAAAATCAAAGTTTGGGCTATGCTGTTGAGCATGGAAACAAAACTAGAACCAAACAAAACACCTGGAAACATTAAAATCACATGCATACCTCTCGTGGTCGGAAGGACAGGTTCTGCTTCAGACGTAAGCCAGCCAGCAACTCTTCGGTTTTCCTTGCCAACACTCCACCTTTTATTTCATCCTCTTCGTCTTTCCTACTTCAGTCTCCTGTTCTGTCAGTGTAGAGTGGTAGCAGAAGTAGTCCGACTCCGTTCTGTGCGTCATCTTTTCTGCCCAGCGATACAGTGGGAGTGTGTAAGCAAGCCCCCTCCTCTTTCTGCATAATAGTGAAGGCAGTCTACTCCAGCGCTGCCAACTTGCACTCTGCCGCGTTCTTTCTTTTCCTCTTTCGACACCCACAGCAGCACGTGGAGAGAAACAGCTCCGAAGGAGAAATACATGATCAAGCAGCAACACTGCATGTTTGTTATGACATTGGGAGAAAAAGGTGGAGATTTGTTACATATACTGAATTAGAACATGACCATGTTAACTAAGAATGCTGAAGGAGGGTTAAGCAATCGTTTACTGACAAATCTCACTTGTGCAGTTTCCTCTCAGCTTTATGTGGTTACATGCCAAAAATATGTACTGAATCTGGGTTTCAGGAGGGCTGCTTCTACTGTTCTCAGTGACATGCTTTTGCCCAAAAAGTCCATTTGGCAGCTCCAACTCATTCAAAATGCTGCTGCCAGAGTTTTAACCAAAACTTAGAAAGGAGAGCACATCCCTCCAATTCTCAGGTCTTTGCACTGATCCCAGTTCAGTCCAGAATTTATTTCAACGCAACACTCATTGTGTACAAGTCACTCAATGGTTTGGGTCCTAAATACATCTCTGATATGTGTGAAGTGTATATTCCTGGTTGGTCTCTTAGATCTGCAGGAGCTGCACAGCTAGCAGTGAAAAGAGCCGAAACTAAACATGGTGAAATGACGTTTAGTCACTATGCAGCTCACTGCTGGAACAAACTGCCCATCAGTATCAGCTCTTCACCAACTGTAGGTTTAAAAAGCTGCTAAAAACTGCACTATTCTCCTCCGCCTTCTTTTAAATATCTACAGTTCTATTACACCTTCAATTTTTTTAAATTTTTTTTATTTCTTCCATTATTTTACTCCTATAAAGCACACTGAATGACTTTTTGTGTATGATTAAGTGCTACGGAAATAAACCCGTTCACAAAGCAGACAGTGTTAATCCATACCAGCAGATCTATGAGAGGGTACGCAATGTGTCGACTCTAAATGAGTGGTAGACTTCCATTACTCAGGTACATAACCTTCAGAAGCAAAACTAATAGTAGTAGTGCAATACAGTCCATCAGGAATTTGTTTTCTTCACACATTTAACATAAAACTGCCAGCCATCTAAGGGGCATTTCTGTGGGTCAGAGGGTGATTGAGGCTATTGTTTTTTTGTTATATCTAAGGGAGGTTGTATGTAGTACGGTCATGTGAACGTTTGTGTATGGGTCTGGGAGGGAGGTATTAAATTCATATTTCATGTGCAGCAGGCGAGTCTAATGCATAATTCATCAGTCTGCAAGACGCCAGACAACCTCCCCAATACGCAGACTTCACACGCACTAAATACACAGCACAAAGAAGTTAAAGTTAACTAGAGCCTCCTTTTAATGTGAGCACGTGAACATCACCAAAAAACCCTTTGAATTCAGTAACACAAACTACTAAGCTTCAACTATGCTGCTGTGTACTTGTGGGCGTTTTCAGATAGACTTAACATACGAGAAGCACAGAGGCAATCAAGGGAAAGCTTTGATTAATTCACTTTATTTAACTTCAACTTTATTTCTTTTAAACAAGACAAGACACCAAACCTTATAACACGGTAAACTAACCAACAACAGAACCTAAAGGACAGTGATCAACGAGTACAATCAATTAGAGTAGAAAGCAGAGTTCACATGAAGCCATGGGAGATGCAAAAAGAAATCCAGCTAAAGCCAATTTGATGCAATTGTTCTGGAGTGTATACTGATAAATACTAAGTGCTTTAGTTGGAATGAAATTTGCTACATGTCCTCCCAAACACTGCTGTGAGGAAGGAAAAAAAAAAAAAAAAAAAAAGAAAATGACAAAAGTCCAGACCTCACCACTCAACACCAAAACCACCCAACTTGTGGCGAACTCAACTATTTTTATAATACGCTAATCATTATACATTAAGTGAAAAAAAAGTAATGAACAAGTGGGGACAAAAACACCACCAGTAAGAACATCACCACAAACACCCACCTCAAACTGTGATAGAACATGAAGCACTGTTATTCCATCATTACTTAATGAATTGAAACATGACCGATCCAACGCCATTTTACTGATACAGCAAAGCCATTTTACTGATACAGAGCTGACTTTAAAAGATACATTTGATTGTCTGAAGCAATGCAGTGATTCCCCCCCTCCTTCTCAACTGCAGTATAACAGAATCATGTTATTAAAGTGATTGAAATCTAATAACCAAACTGGCAAAACCAAACAAACATTCAAAACAGTGGCTAAATTATTGGCCGACCCCAGATTTGTAAGAAAATTCAATGCATAGAAAAGTAAAAGTTAATCCATAAAGTACTCAAAGCTGTGAGATGAGTAAATTGCTAGACTCCCGCCAGTCTGAAAGAGCACTAAAAAAAAAAAAAAAAAAAAAAGATGAAACGGAGCCAAATTTTTGGCAGAACTATTTGCTTTACAGAAGCCTTTACAACAGCCGTCTCTTTTCAAAATCAACAAAATATTTGGAGAATGACAAACTAAAAGGTGCAAAAAAAAAAAAAAAAAAAAAAAAATTAAATAAGCAAACAGAAATATCAGTTAACATAAAATAAATATACACATTTGTGTTTAAAAGTGTCTTTTTAAAGGTTTGGTATGACAAAGAGAAACACACAATACAAATAAATTGACAAAAAGGCAGCAAGTGAAGTGTGTTCCAGAGCAGAGCATGTGTACCCACACAGTACTTTGGTTAATCTGACCTACTGTCAACCATGTGGGACATTTTCACCCAGCAAGGGGTATTTTTGAAGACTCAAAACACACACAAATACTGAAAGCACAGCAGAGTTCCTGCGAGTATTTTCTCATACACTTGTCATTTCCATCAAGAGTCATCCTTCGCTTCGAAGAGACTTGACCCTGAGACCACATGCAACATGGAATGACAGTAGTCAACGGGAGGGACAAAGCAATCTTGCATTGTTCTTTGCAATGAGCTTTCCCAAAGTCATGAACACAAACATCAGTATTGTCCAAGCTTACATGTGCTGTCTGAAAAACACTAAACAAGTACACAAAACAAGTAATAATAGTGATTAAGACTTTTGTATTTCTTCAGATAAGATGTAATTCTTAAACATGAGCCATCTGTGCTCACTGCAAAACACTACCTGGCCAGAAGTATGCAGACGTTAGTCTTTTGCTTGTGACCATCTACTACAGAGTTTCAAACTTCATTTGGATTGTTTCATGGAATGTGTTTACATCTACATTCAAGCTTAAATTGTTCTCTGGAGGGATTAATTACACTTTGTCACCAGTTTGATGCACAAATCTGGGTTTGACGTACAGCTCCGGAAAAAAAATGAGACCACTGCAAAAATGTTCAGTTTCTCAGGTTTTATCTTTTATAGGTGCAAGTACTGAACTGAACAGCTTTGCCT
>JBBPCZ010000148.1:6989735-7017800 GCA_037974445.1 Brycinus macrolepidotus | reverse complement strand
CACTTGTGATGCTGCTCTGTCCTGTTCTGCTCTGTGTTGCACCATGGTCCTGGAGGCACGATATCTCATTTCACTGTGTACTGTGTGTATGGTTGAAATGACAATAAAACCTACTTGACTTAACTTGACTTGACTTGACATGCTGGCCCCTGTCTGCCTCTATAGGGCTCATGAGCATCAGAACTGGATCATGGACCAGCGGGAGAAGGTGGCTGGGTTTGATGAATCATCAGTTGCACTGTATTTCTCTGTAATCATCAAATTCTTGTTAAGAAACAAAGTGAATCAGAGTGGTTTGAAATGTGCTCTTCTAAAGAAGCATATTGCGTCAAAATTGTGCAGAGTATTGGTGATCCATAATATTAAATGCTTTTTACACTGATTACACTGAGTTGTTGTTGAAATATGTCACTCCATTTTTAATGTGGGGGTGCGAGCAGCGGGCGACAAAACGTGGGGGGGGGATGAAATGAATGGTTTTGAAAAGTGGGCGGGACACGTCCCTCCCTGCTATAATGGTTCCAGCTCCCATGTTTAAAAGCCATTCATAGTGGATGTTGCATGCAGGGAGTTGTAAGGCAAAACAATATCCAAAGAATTCAGAATTGCCACTGTTTTGCCATTATAAACACTACATATAAAACTCTGAAGACATATGTAGGTTCAGTGGTTGTTCCTATCACCTCATATAAGTCTCACATCATAACACTCTGAATGACTACGTTCATTCAGTGATTTAGCTATACAGATAAAAAACTGAGCTGAATTCTCTTTTAAATGAACTAATTTGAACGCAATAGGTTAACAGACTAAAGAAAGCACTGAGACTTAAGCAGTTATAGATTTATCTTGAAGTGCTCTTTCAAACCTTCCATTTACTGGGGCCAACAAATCATTTCAGAAAATTCAGTAGTAAAGCTGGACAACATGTCTATGGCAGGGTGCTAAATGAAACATAAACAGTCAAAAAACATATTTAAGTCATGCCTATTTTTTATTTTTTACAAGGAGACAAAGAGGAACTTTTCAAAAGGTTGGAATCAATGTTTTTTTCTTCGCAAATATACATTGCAGGCCAAAAGTATAGAAAAACAGCGATCAATAAAACTGCAGGAGACAGGCTAAAGTATCAGTCGTTTGTGTCCTGTGTGTACTGAGGACTCTTAGACAATTCCTGTGGTTCTGTGTCAGTTAACATACTGTATCTTGGGGAAAAAGAGAGACTCTTTTCACACTGTTTTACAAGGTCACTGTCATTTCTAAACATTTGGCCTGTAAAATCCTCTTCTTCTGTTTCATCTTCAGATCCATTTTGATTGGATGCAAAACTTGGTAATATGTTAATCTTAGGGAAATTGTGCTATAGTTGGTTTTATTTGTAATAAATTCTAAGAGTCTCCACAGTTATGGAAAGTGCATTAAATACAGGCTGTTGTCCCTGGTTCTTGTGGTGTACTGCCAATACTGCAACAGCAGAGGGCAGTTATGCAATAGAATTAAACCTTAAACCTCAATGCAAAAAGCCCTAACTACACTAACTACACACACTCACTCACACACACACACACACACACACACGCAGACAATTAATGAATTATTATACATAATGTATTTACTAAACATTAGTTCAAAACACAATTGGTGATAATGAAATCCCAGGGTGCTTAACTAAGCGTGTGCAGCCCAATATGTTAATTTCCCTGCACAGTTACACCTGATGTAACTCATCTGTTAATCACCATTTCTGAGTTTAGTGGGTGTTGCTGAGTGGGGTAATCACCAAACTGTGGTCTTCACTGGCCCTCCAGGACCATAGCTAAATGCTTCTGCTGCAGATGTAAATTCAACACTGTTAATTCCACACTATATGTGTTAATATTTTGTGTGTACGACACCTGTACATTCAATATGGTAAACCAACACTTTAGGTATTTATTCAACACTCACCATTACAAGCGGCATGAATGTTGTTTATTCCCCACTGTGGGTTTTAGTGCTGCCTATTAAACACTACTGTTTTTAAAGAGCTCATTCACTGGAATGCATTTACATATGTCCACTTATTTGGCCTACAGCAGTTTAGCCCTGTCCATTCAAGATAAAGTTATAAGGAGTGCTTCAGTCTATACACATATTGGTAACATACATCGATCAGCCATAAAATCAAAACCATCTGCCTAATATTGTGAAGGTCCCTCAAGCTGCCAAAACAGCTTTGACACATCGAGGCATGGACCTCTGATGGTGTGCAGTGGAGATTCTTTAAGTCCTGTAAGCTGTGAGGTGTCCAGCACATCTCATAGATGCTCAGTTGAATTGAGATCTGGGGAATTTGGAGGCCAAGTCAACATCCTAAACTCTGTTATGTTCTTCAAACCATTCCTGAACAATTTTACGGTGTTACAGGCTGAAACAGACCACCGAGATGTGCTTGGTCTGCAAAAAGAGGTGGTACATTTCAAAGTAACATCCACATAAATGCCAGGAAACAAGGTTTCTCAGCAGAACATTGTACACAGCATCACCCATTATCTTCTTCACATGATGCATCCTGGTGCCACCTTTTCGCCAGGAAAGCAACACACATCTGTCCAAATGATGTCAAACAAAACATGATTTATTAGACCAGGCCACCATCTTCCATTGCTCCATGGTCTAAATCCGATGCTTGCGGTACCATTGTAGGGGCTTTTGGCAGTGGACAAGGGTCAGCATGGACTCTGGGACTGGTTTGGAGCTACACAGCAATGCACTGTGTGTTCTGAGACCTTTCCACCAGAGCTAGCATTAATTGTTTCAGCAGTTTGTGTCAGAGTAGCTTTTCTGTGGGATCCAGCCAGAGAAGGTAGCCTTCCCTCCCCACACCCATCAATTAACTCTGGGTACCAATGACCCTCTTGCTGGATTACCAGTCGTCTATTCTTGCATCACGTTTGGTAGATACTGACCACTGCATACTGGGAACACCCCACAGGACTTCCCATTTTGGAGATGCTCTGACCCAGTCATCAGTCCACGACAATGTGGATCTATTTCTCCTGCCCATTTTTTCTCCTTCCAACACATCGGCTTCAAGTACTGATCACTTGCTGCCAAATATATTCCACCATTTGACAGGTGTAACAAGATAATGTTATTCACTTCACCTGTCAGTGGATATTGATAATGTTGCGGATATTGATCATTTAAAAAGAGGGATTCGAAAATGGTAGCATAAAAATGAACTGTTTTAGTGAATACAAAAATTAAAGTCATAAGGGAAAAAATACAGTGCATGAAAAGTTTAGAGTATGGGGTCCTTCAACACTATTCATTCAACATCGGAGGTGTTAATGTTGTATATGCTAATTCAGCATTGTTCATGTTAAAAATGAAGAAGTTAACCGGGTGCTGTAGATGTTTATTGAACACTATAAGTGTTAATTCCATACTGCCAACACTGTTTACTTAACTATAATTAAACACTGTAGACGGTATACTCATGATGTAGATGTTAACTGAGAACTGTAGTTGTGAACAGTGTAGAACTGAATGCAATGCTGTAGATGTCATTTTACACTTGAGATGGTAATTCAGGTAGGTATTCATTCTACATTATATATGTTAATTACACGCTATATGTGTGCAGGCATTCATTCAACACTGTAGGTGTTAACACTGTGCTCATTCTACAGAGTAACTGTCTGCATACAAGTGTACTTAACTTCAGAAGCAGCCAGAAGGAGGTCGGTGTGGAGATGAGCATTCTGAGGTGGGGGAGCAGGGGCAATATGAAGTGCTTCACCAGCCTTATGGATGTTGCTTCCCTGCAGGGAGGACTGCAAGCACCAAATGGCAGTCACATGTGACGGTCTGCTCCCATAACGCCGACAGAGGACATAATGTGGCTTTTTAATACAGTGTGGATATTTCCACTCGTGCATTTGGGTTACCTGGAACTGCCACAGCACATGGAGCCTATCTTAGCTTGTGATAAGTAAGTACCCAGCATAGATGATCAGAACCAGACTGCCAAAACTCTCTCACCACTGGATGGATGTGGAAACTGAATGACTGATGTTACACAATGAAATTACAAGTTAGAAAAATGTGAACACTGTGTGTTTAAAATATAACCTTTGTTTCATATGTAGGCAACAAAATAAAAATTTCTAGGGGTGACTCTGTGTGAAAGTAATGAAAATGTTCCACAGTGCTCCTCAAAGTGTCAGCATATGAGCATATGCCCTGATCAGTCTGATGTATCCCAGCACACTCTGTAAATCACAGACAACAAACCCCCATTTCTGTTTTTAATTCCTCCATGGCTTCCCATTCACCCTCTCAAACCTTCTATCTTTGTAGCTCATCCGTTACATGAGTAGGGTTGGCCCAACTAACTCAAATACTCTAGTGTATGTTCATTAGGATGATGTTTGCTTCCCTATTTAGTATTTGGAAGCTTTCTCTTTTGTTAACCTTTCTACAACTTGAATTCTAGAATATTTTAATACTCCTGACAATTTTCAGAGTTTGTTGCGGTTTCAAACATTTTATCATAAAACCAGAAGAACAATGGCAATTACATGTGATTACAAATGGCAATTACAGTGGATGCGATTAGGCTATTAAAACATGTCATTCATAAATAATGTTTAAAAAAGAAAATATACACTTATTTGTTTGGCTCTAGTTTTGACTGTTGAATGACGTTCTGAAAAAGCTGAACTTGTCACTTTTATCCTGTGGAGCTCAGGACGGAGATAAACAGAGACAGCCTTCTGATTTAGCTGATTATCATAAAATATGAAAGACAGGAAATCTATAAGGATTTAGCTGTGTCATCAATCCTGAATGTGTGAATATGTTCACTTACCAGTGTACCAGTGTATCTATTCAGTAAAACAGCTAAGGTGACCATGAAAAAACACAATTAAATAAATATTTAAAAAGACTTATGACTTAAACTTACTTCAGTGTCACTGCTGATATCTAGGCAAGCAAAAATTCAGTCAGATTCATTTGTCTACTTATCTGACATAACATTCCAACACATGGATATATCATCTTTGAGACAACCATCATAAAATTGTATAAATGCGTAAAATGTGTAAAAATGTGATAGAATCACCATAACACATACCAAATGGTTTACTACTTTAGCCCTCCCAAAAAACCTAACGTACTTAAAATCATAGTTAATCACTGAATGTAAGATTATTCTTAAGCATGATTGTGAACATGTTTCCAACAAGCATTCAAAGCCTGTAAAATGCTGTTCAGATCAGCCCTCAATGTGAGTATTTGTTGATTGGGGACAGCTGGAGCAGACTGTCGCTTTAGTGCTTTATGTAGTAGTAACTTTCTTTTTTTTTTTTAGCAATTAAAACATACAGATTAAAGAAAAAAGATCACACTTGGCCATAGATAAACTGATTAGCCACAAATTAAAACCACTCACAGGTAAAGTGAATACATGAATTAAATCATGATAATTGCACCAGTCAGGGGGTGATATATACAGTCAGATCTTGAAGTTGATATGTTGGAAGTTGAAATTATGGGCAAGTGATCTGAGCGACTTTGACAAGGGTCAAATTGTGATGGCTAGATGATTGGGTCAGAGCATCTCCAAAACGGCAGATCTTCTGGGGTGTTCCTGGTATGCAGAGGTCAGTATCTAGCAAAAATCGTTCAAGGAAGGGAAACCGATGAACCGGTGACAGGGTTATTGGCACTCAGTTCTCACTTATGGGCGTGGGTGGTGAGGGCTAGCCCGTCTGGTCCAATCCCATAAAAGAGCTACTGTAAGTAAAATTGTTGAAAAAGTTAATGTTGACTTTGATAAAAAGGTATTGGAACACACAGTGCATCACAGCTTGCCATGTGTGGGACAGCACAGCTTCAGACCAGTCAGAGTGCCCATGCTATCCCCTGTTGATTGGTGAAAGTATCTACAATGGGCACGTGAGTATCAGAAGTGGATCATGGAGCAATGGAAGAAGGTGGTCTGGTCTGATGATTTACATTTTCTTTTACATCATGAGGACGGCTGGGTGAGTGTGCGTCACTTACCTGGATGCACTATGGGAAGAAGACAGGTTAGACAGTGTGATGCTCTGGGCAGCTTTCTGCTGGGAAGCCTGGGACCTGGCATCCATTTAGATCTTACTTTGTCATGGACCATCAACTTAAACTTTGTCGCAGAACAGGCACACCCCTTCTTGACAACAATATTCCCTAATGGCAGTGGCTTCTTTCAGCAGGATGATGCACCCTGTCACAAAAATTGTCCAGGAATGGATGGGGAACCCCTGCGGTGGGCTGGCGCCCCGCCCAGGGTGAGTCCCTGCCTCACGCCCATTGGCCCTGGGATAGGCTCTGGGTACCCGCGACCCTAGTAAGGATTAAGCGGTTACAGAAAATGAATGAATGAATGAACGGATGGGGAACTTGACAAAGAGTTCTACGTGTTGACTTGGCCTCTGAATTCCTCAGATCTCAGTTTGATCAAGCATCTTTGGGATGTGCTAGACAAACAAATCCGATGCATGGAGGCCCCAGAGATCCTGTGGTGTCCATGCCTCAACGAGTCAGAGCCTGTTTTCTCTGCATGAGGGGAACCCACACAATATTAGGTTTGATGTGAAATGTGCTCTTTTAAAGAAACTTACTGAGTTAAAGTTGTTCACGGTATCAGTGATCTGAACTGTTTAATGCCTCTGATAGCTTCATACATGAAGTTATTACACTGGATCATTACAAATATGTTGCTCTTCCTGGGATGTTGTTTTAGGACAGTTTATGGCCTAAAACATGTTTTAAAAGCTATTTATGGTGGATGCTGCATGCAGGGTGTTGTAATGCAACATAGTATCCAAAGAATTCAGAATTGCTGCTGTTTTGCCATTACAAACATTACATATACAACTCAGAAGACATGGCTGACTGCTTGTTGAGAGGAGCTATGTGATGCCAATAGGCATTTCGTTGTGCCAAAGTTTGAAGTTTGCAGTTTTGACTCTCTTTCTGAGGTCAAATCACAGCAGAGGGTAGCCAGGGGGAACTTCCTTTGCTCCTTTTGAGAGTCGGACAGCCTTTCAAGATTGAAGCAGGGATACCACTGTGGGCAACGCACCGGAAGTCAGTAAGTGCTCTTCTTTTCAGGCCCCGAAAAACACTGAGAAGAGTGTAATTCAAGATGGTATCACCAGTCACTGTTGTCTGACATGCTCTGGCTTTTTTTAGCTGCTGAATTGTTTGTCATAGATTTACCAGAGGTAAGCTTTTAGGTCGCTGCCGCTTTCCAAGCTGACTGTTTTTGTTTATGTATGATTTCACAGGTGTTCCCAAAGGATCACGTGTTCACGTTTGTGTTCCAGTAACTCAAGGTTCCCTTCACTCACTTCAGCTCAGGAGACACTTAACTTCACACACAGCTAGGAATCAATTTAACACACAGCCAGAGCCTGTAGTGCGTTCCTAGTGCTAAAGCTTGTAAAGCCAATGCAAGCTACATGAGCAAATTTAATAGAAAGATTTTTTTCCTTTGAAAAGCAATTAAAAATAATAATAATAATAATAATAATAATAATAATAATAATAATAATAATAATTAAATATATATATATATAATTAGAAATAAATTTTGTTTTCACATAAGAAGCTATAGAAGGCTATAGAATAAAGAAGGGCAGGAAGGGTGCTATAAATACATTTATTATTATTATTATTATTATTATTGTCCAAGGACTGCCAGTGGCACCACTGAGGTCCCCTTGAGCAAGGGACCGTCCCCACACACTGCTCCCCGGGCATTTGTGGCAGCCCCCTGCTTCACTTGGTGAATGGGTTACAGGCAGAGAAAGAATTTCACATTGTTCACACTGTGTGCTGTGATGTGGTGTGTTCACCTGTGACTATAAAGGGCCACTTTCCTTCCCTTTCTTCTTCTTCTTCTTCTTATTATTATTATTACTGACCACTTCTTCGGTGAACTATGTGAGCGTGCTGGGTAACCGTGTGGAGAAGGTGTAGAAGGAGCTCGTCACTGGGGTCTGAGCAGAGCTGAGTGAGTCCTCGCTCACCTGACGTGCACCCGCGAGCGCGCGCCTCTCATTCAGCTCCTTCACCCGCGCGAGAGACGGACCAGAGACGGACACAGCCCCGTCCAGAGCAGCGCGCCTTTTTCCTGGACTACTTTTTCCACCGCGCCCAGCCTCGGCTCCAGCGTCTCTCCGTAACTTTAATGGGGACTTCGACCACCGCGCGAGAAAATGCCTGTGATGAAGGGACTGCTCGCGCCTCAGAACACATTTCTGGACACCATAGCCACGCGCTTTGACGGCACACGTGAGTCATTCAGGGCGCGTCTGGAAACATAAACTTTTCCATGCTGTTGACACTTAATTATTAATAATCCGTTATTCAGACAGATGAAGTAGATTTGCAGTCTATATAATAATAATAATAATAATAATAATAATAATAATAATAATAATAATAATCATCATCATCATCATCATCGTCATCATCAGAACCAAGTGGAGGTTGTTATTTTAAAATATGTTTAAAATGATTTGTTGACATTCACATCTATCTATCTATCTATCTATCTATCTATCTATCCTATTTATTTATTTATTTAACTTTAAGAAGTAGGTTAAGTAGGATGCTGAGAAGTATGATAAACCTAACGTTTAGCTTTGTGGTGCAAAATAAAGGATTGGTGTAACACGTGTCTCTTAAAAGTATGGCCAAAGCTATGAGGCTATGGGTTTCTGTAAATGCTTTAAAGATGTAGGGCACCCACAGGAAGCTCTTGAGGAAGAAAAGCATGGAAGTTTGCTCTGTGAGCACCATGGACAGCGCACGAGTCTGTGTGGGACTAGTCAGGGGTGTAAAAGTCAGGTCCTTCAGGGCCACAGTCCTGCAAAGACAAGTGTTTTTTCCCTTCTAAGGTCTTGGTCACGAGCTGCTGAGTTGAACCTGGTGTGATAATTCACTGATTTCTTTTAACTCAATGGTTGAAATGTATACAGTTTCATGAATTCCACAGTGTTGTGGCATGTCGTTCTACTGAGTCGTGACTTGTTCACAGTGAAAAGAACCAGACATCTAAAGCTTTAATGTGTCTAAAAGCTTCATCATACAGACACAAGAAATAGTTATAAACACACTGCCTGACCCCTGTTACACTGGTCTGTTATAATTTTGAGATTAAGCTTTGGGCTAAAACATATTTTTGAAAGTCCGTTCTTGGCAGAGAGTGCAAAGGGGGACTCTGAAAAGCATAAGAGCCCCTAAAAAGCATTTTTATAAAAGTACTACAATTTTACCATTTTTAACATTACATATATCAACTCAGAAGGTTCAATATTTTCTTGCTCTAGATACATTGTGTGTTGTAATTTGCATTGTGAACCCTGGTTTCTACTATCAGTCAGTTTTTTCACAATACAGCATTTCTTATCAAACTTCTGGGAGTGACTTTAGTTTACATCTCAGTGATCAATTTTTTCAAAAATAATTGAAAAATTAAATGAAATTCCCATTCGAGATTTAAATCCAACACCACAGAGATAATTACAAAATTGCTCCATTTTACTGTAGTTCACTCGGAGCTTCACACTGTGGGGTGGAGAATAAGCAATCTGTGAGGACCTAAATAAGAAAGCATAAAAAAGCCGATATCATGTGCTTAGAAGGGATGCATAAACTTTTCCCTCTGTTGGTGGCGACCAACATCGATCAAATTTAATTGGTGGCGCAGAGTCAGGTGGGATTTCATCTCAAAGCGCGTCTTTGGTCGGTTGTCAAATGAGGCCACCTCTTTCACATTCCCTGGTGTGAGGCTCCTTGACTAATTACAGACATGAAATTACAGACACTTGTGCTTTGTTT
Organism: Brycinus macrolepidotus; assembly: GCA_037974445.1. Classification (NCBI taxonomy): domain Eukaryota; kingdom Metazoa; phylum Chordata; class Actinopteri; order Characiformes; family Alestidae; genus Brycinus; species Brycinus macrolepidotus. The sequence continues at coordinate 7,007,918 of JBBPCZ010000148.1, read as the reverse complement.
CAGCAACAGCAGTCGGGTTCTGTGTTAAGGACTGTGTGTGAATGCAGAAAACTGTTGATAGTTCTGATAAGCTGACAGCACCTCATATGTTTCGTTTCTGAATGCCCGTATGGTGGGCCAGAGTACCCCTACATTCTTAAAGGGCCTATAGGGTTTGATGTAATGTGTATGTGTTGTTCAAATTTCTAAACATACTATTCACTCCACAGTCCGTATATGGGAATTAAGCAGTCCTTTTTTGTCCAATTAATTTCTTTTTGAACAAGGAACAATGCAAGACAGCCAAGGTCATTTAGGTCATAAATGGTCATATGTGTCGGTTCCTTGAGCACAGTAACAAAGTAAACTGTTTAAAATGTGGCATATGTGCCTTTTAGAAATAAGGGTTTATAAATAGTGGATGCCTGACTGTATAAATATATATATATATATATAATTGTCCTCAGATGTGCTTGATCAGCTGAATGAGGTGTCTTAGATGTATCTTAGAAGTCTTAGATTTAGGGAACCAAATGTGGTTCTTCTGTAGCCTTGCTCCAAATAATCCTTTTTGGCATCTTTTTTTTGAGAGTGTACGTGGCCAGTGCAGTTTGCTCTGTGAAAATCCCATTTCAATCACTTTTTGTTTAGTTCCCAACTTTGGCCACCGAGCTTAGTGAAGCTAAATATAACACTAATGGAACACTCGCACCACAAGTATCCTCCTCAAGGGCTGGAGCGTCCTGAGGGCTGTGAAGTTTGCACAGCACCCAGCTGTGGCAGTGTACCTGTGGGACCACAATTTGTCCTTGAGATACTGCAGGTAAAATGGCAGAGAATGGCACTGACAAGGCTGAAAATGGTATCCATCACACAGCAAATGAGATCAGCAGTGCTAAATATGAACCATATAGGGAAGGTCGAATGGGGAATATCAGAGCTGGTCTCGAGGTGTACAGGCTATATGTGGAAATTGTCCATAGAGGTTGCTTATTGTCCTCATCCATAACATTCTATGGCAAACAATTGGGAAATGACCCAGATATTAAGACTCTGGAAAAAAAAAACATTCCCACAAGCGTGCAGCCAAATGGCGGCTGTGAGGCGTACTACCATTCACTGCTATTCAGTCACGACGAAAATGCTTTTTTCATGCAGCTACCTGTCAGTGGTGGCATATGGTGGGTAATTACACTGAAGCAGTGTATGAGTGTTTGTCTGATATGGAGAGAAAGAGAGGGAGGGAGATTAACCATCATTTTAGGTGAATGGTCTTTTACAGGAAGATTTTTGGTAATGGTTCATTTAGCACAATTATAAGCAAAATGGATGACACCTTGGTCAGGAAATGGTTGCATTTAGAATCTCCTCCTCATTATAGCGCAGAAACCCAGCGCTGTTCATGCTTCATATCTGCCCCAAATTAAGCGGATGAGTTTGTTCGTCTTAGTAAGTCTTTATCTCACAGAACGAAACCGCACTTTGTCCACTTCAGCATGCAGTTTCAACATAAAGGTGCGGATAAATAACGGCCATGTGTATATATGAACATCTGGTGTGCCTTCTCCTCTGGAACGACTATACAGAGATTTCGGCGTGCTGTTCTACCTGAGGAGGCTAAAACAGTGAACTTCACGCGGCACTCAGACAGCTCATCAGTCACCATTAGAGGGAGGGAGAGAGGGGTTGTTTAAAAGAGCAGCAGCAAGAGAGGAAAAACAAGTAAGGGAGCCACAGAGAGAGAAGGGGAAGAGAGCATGCAGAGAAGAAAGAAGGGATAAAAGTAGGGAAAGAGTGGAGGAATGATGGGCTCTACAACTTCCACACTTCTTCCAATTTAGTGGCAGAATATTTTTATATTACTATTATGATTAACTCTTTCATTCCTTATGGCCAAAGACCAAAACCTCACCACACTGTGTGACAGAACAGAAATGAATGCATGTGCAAAGTGTGATAACCGCAAAAAATAAGATTTTGTCAATAATTTAGATGTGTGCTTAGATGCACTGAAGTAATCTGATAATGAGGCTACAATTTAGTCACTTTTGAAATAAGTGACTTACCCATGCAACTTACGCATAAATCCACTGAGGGAGAAGGACATGGCATTCAATTCTAGCAAATTACAAGCAAATAGCTACTTGCAGTATTACTGGAAAATGCTTGTATGGGAGTTGCTATAGCTCCAGAATACTCTTAACGTTTTCCTTCTTTGAGCTTGCTTACAGCTTCTGGATGGCTCTTTCCTATCAGATTATGAACTCTGGAAAAAAAAAGTGCCATAAAGAGTTCATACTTTAGTGATGCCATAGAAGAACCATTTTAATTCCCTAAAGAACCATTGTTAGAAATAAGATGTGCGAGTGTGAAGAACAACTAAAGGTGTTTAGAACTTTCCCCTAAGAACATTTACATTATGTGGAGGTTCAAAAATCTTAAAAATTTCTTAACACTCACATATGTGGTCTCTTTTAAGAACCATTCATGGAAAGATTGTTAAGAGAACCAAAAATGGTTCTTCTATGACATAATTTGAAGAACCCTTTCTGTTACTCTATTTTTAATTCTAAGAGTGAACATTTGCACAGATCTATGAAAAGGAAAGATAGTAGATTAGCAGCAAACCTGGTTAGGCTAAAATCCAGGTGTTCCTGAAATCCATTGATGGTCTTGTTGCCACATAAGATATCATAGCATGCTGTTCACATGACCATTTGAACAATCTGATAACTACCAAAATCAACTAATGATAGTTTTATTAGTGGTCATGTAAAGACACTCAGTGACATGAAATTATAAACAAGTATTGGTGAGCACAGTGCAAGCTTCTCTTCTTTTCTAACAGTGAAACTACTCAGGATTCCAATGGCACTGAAGCTTCTGGACTGGCTTCCAAAGGCCACTCTATTTTTTTTGAGCCCCACAAGGGCTTCTCGTCTCCCTGTGAGAGAGAACAGAATACAGATGGATCTCTCTTGCTCACTCTTGGTTTCTATCTTGGTCTTTCTCTCTCTCTCTCTCTCTCTCTCTCTCTCTCTCTCTCTCTTTCTCTCTTTCTCTCTCTCTCGCTTCTTCTCTCTCATACCCCTGTCTCTCTCTCTCTGACAAAGGGAATAAGGAAAGGCATTCCAGAGTCCATATCATTTCATTCTCACATTAGCACAAATTTAAAAAAATCAAGAGTACGCTTTTTAACCCAGTAGTTCCTTAAATTTGATTTTAGGCACATTAATGCACCAACTGTGATGCATTTAAACAGCTTTAAACCTTTATTTTCTCTAAAACTCTTTTTTTTCACAGCATTCTTTCAAAAACTGTGCTTTGCCACATTTTTATACAAGACAAGAAAGTGGAACATAGCTGAGTTGCCAGGTGATGCAGCTAATTATGTACAAAGGTAAAAAGCTAAATCTTAACAAAACTAAAACTCATATTAATTTGAGATTCACCCTTAGAAGCTGCCATCATAGGGACTGGCCCAATAAGCATTTTACAAGCTTTGAATTTAATTGGTCCGTAAATACTCTTTCTCAAAATCATCCTGTACAATTATATTTACATTATATAGATAGTCATCGTTTTTATTCTTTCATTACTGCAGTTTAAAATATATCAAATTCGGTGGCCACAATGCATTAATGGTCAGCCAAAGTGCATTAATAGTCAGCTGATGTCATGTTCAAGGTGGAGAAGCAAAGATGCACTCGCAGGAAATCTCCACACCCTAGACACAAATTGGGGGCCGCAGTTGGATAGGATATTCTCCAGGATGCCGTAGACGCATTTGACAAACTGGAAAAGAGCCTCAGCTACTCTGGTCTCTGGGCTTTCAGGAGCTTCTTCTACAGGGTAATAATTAGAAAGGGCATCTTCCCATTTTTTGACCCTGGTCAATATGTAATTTGGAAACTGAAGTATGTAAAAAAAAAAGCGATCCCTGGACTTTGCATGAGTTAAGATGCTTTGACTGTCAGCACTCCAGATGATGTCGCCACCCTTCCGATGCCACTTTGGCAGTAAAAAGCTTGTGATTTCCAATGTCATAGTTGCACTCTGCTCCTGTCAGTTTTCGCAAGAAGAAAGCACAGGGGTGGCGTTTACTGCGGTTTCCATGACACTGCAATAGCATGGCTCCCAGTCTGACCTCTGACGCATCTTCCTCAACTATAAATTGGGCTGGATCTGGCATTTTCAGGATTGGCACTGTTGTAAACAGTCATTTTATGCCGGTCTGACTTGAGGAGTGAACAATAGTTTCTCGGGTTTCTTCAACCTGTATGCCGTCATGGGGTACATGTGATGGCCAGACGTGGCTGAGAATGCCATCTTCCACTCAAGTCCCAGTGGAAGCCAGTGGAGGCAGGAGATGTGGATTGCCTAATGAACCTCTATCTGACCAAGGGGGCGTGGCTCCAGGAGGGAGCTTAGTGGCACAATCTTAGGGCCAGTGAGGGGGAAGACGGGTCGCTCTGGAGGCACTAAATACCTCAACCAGTGCAGTATACTCATGGGAATGTTAACAGGGAGACGAGAGAGGGGGCTTTCAGTGGATGTGGAGTGAGAGAGCAGGACCTGCAAATGGCAGGAGTGTTCAAAACGGGAAGACCAGGACGTTTGAGAGTCTGTATTCCAACTGATAACTGTGTGCAGAGCCAGGGTAAACCTTAAACCATGCTGTGCTGTGTTAAAGGGAGAATGAGAAATTGAGTATGTTCAGTATGTTGGGGTTCTATGGATAGTTGGACAGGGACCGTGACACTATTCACAGGTGATTTGCTGACCGGGTGGCCATCCAAGGCCCTGATAGCGACTGGGTGGGCTAGAGCAACCGAGGGAATAGAAGCAGACAAAACTAATGTTTTGCCCGCCGACCTGGAATCTACAAGGGCAGCAACAGAAAAAGAGCGGTTATGCACAGACATAAGAACAGGAATTATGAACTGATTAACTGACAAACGTTCCTTAAAAACACCCACTCCTAGTACCTCCCTTTGGATGGGGAATTGTTGCCTTCAGTGTCCCTCACCGCCACAGTACATACAGAGCCCTCTGTCTTGGCAACTGGATCTCTTCCTCTGATGTCAGCTGGGAAGCTCCCAGCTGCAAGAGCTCCATGCCAACCTCTTCACTGGGAGGGCCAGGCAGGGGGCAGTTGTTGGTGCCAGGGGGCCATGGGTGCGACCGCGAGCCAGTCTGGCCAGAGCGGCACCTCTTAACCCGAAGTCATTAGTCCAAGCTGATTGCCAGCTGAATGACGCCATCCAGGATGAGCCCAGCATCGTGACAGGCTAGCTTGTCTAGGATTTCGGGGCTAAGGGCGTCATGATACACAGCCAGAAGGGCTGCCTTGTTCCACCCGCTGTCAGGCTCTGTGTACCATCTGATTGCACACGCTGGAGGTTTCATCTGGAGGGAGTGGGACCCCTGCTGTGTCAGGATAGGTCTGTTCATTTGTCATGTTCGAGATGGAGAAGCAAAGATGCACTCACTGGAAATCCCGTCGATACAGTTTATTTACAAGGCAATAAACACGAAAAGGCACAACAGGCATGATGGAAACAAGTTTAGCAAAATAGACCACAAGAGTTCAGCTCACAACAGTGAGGTATAGCATTGAAGCCGGCAGAAGAGAGATGCTCACAGACAGAGACAAGCAGGTTGGAATGAGGATGAATGGACATGGAGCCCCGGGTTGGCCTGGCTTCTAACTGCTGTGGGGTACATGAGACCCAGGTGAAACCGATAAGAGGGAGAATCCAAACAAAAGTGACAGTGGCGGAAACGCCCCAGGCTCAGTACTCTGAAGACCAGGGTGTGGTGCAGGTGAGGCTGTGACAGCTGAAGCCCGCAATTGTAGCCTCTCAATCAAATACAGCTTTTATGAGTCACGAAGACAGTAAAGATGCAACAAATTAAAGCTGATGATTTATCAATCATCTGGGTTTTTTTGTGTTTTGTTGCTTTTTCTTTTAGCAAATTATTTTATTTGGCTGTTCCACTGTCAGAACTCACTACAACAAACATGTCGGAAGCCCTGAGCTCTCAGTTTTAGCACAGCCCTCACCAGAGACTAGCTACGTAAGTTGGATAAGTATCACTATAAATTTTGATTTATAGTGATACTTATAATTTCAGGAATCTATGTTCAGATATATATATTGTTCCTTAAAAAAAAAGACAAGTTTTGAAAACTAAACATAGAACTGAACTTTACTTTTGAATACAAAAGAATTTGCACTTTTGAAATTATTTCTCATTCGTAGTAGAGACAAGCAGATGCAAATGCTGTTGAAACAGAGGCTTCTAAACTGTCCATAGACCCCACGTTTTTGTTCTCAAAGTTGAAGAGAATATACTTCATTATGTTTTGCATTCAGTTTCTTATTGTCGTCTGTATTGCCTTGTTGGTGTCTAAAAGAAAAAGTCTACCCATTACATGTTTTCCAACAGGAAAATGTCTGAGGAGACAACTTGAACCTGTGAATACAGAACATAGTTGTGAATAATGTAATTCATGATGCAATTTAAATTGTAATTAGTTGTGCAGTTGCATAATTGCAGATCTATTTAAATGTTAGAGCATAGTGTAGGTCTAATAAACTTCAGTTTGTAAGGGTTAATTTGTCCAGGCAAAGCCGTCAAGTGCTGGAATAGCTTAAGTCTCTGTCTGCAAAAGACTACATCCATTCCATTGTCCTATAGTCAGGCTCTGTGTACTGACTGAGGACAGTTCTAATGGCCCCTTTCAGAGGTAGTAGCTGAATTCTAAACCGGCTGGTGATTGATGGCACCTGTATTCTGGAGGTCGACCAGCCGTCTCAGCAGCGAGCACTCTCAGCTTAGAGAAGTCAACAACGTTGAAGGCCATTATGCAGCAGCGCAGCCATTTCAATAATTCAGCCTAATCGAATTCGGACCTAGAGAACAGTAAAAGCATCAGGCCTTCAAATAGGACATTTAAAGTATACCGTATATTGTAACTTACATAGTAAAATTACCATGGAGATGTGGATAACCTTGGTGCTGCATGATCATTTCCTAAGGTAACACTCATGAAGGTTTTACACATGCATCAATGTACATACACCCAGAGAAACACACACACACACACACACACACACACACACAAAGCATAATGTACAAGGAAACACCTCTAACACAGGCAATCCCGTTAGAATAGAAGGCTCAGGAAACATTCCTGGCCCCCCTTCAGACACATATCTTTTTTCCCCTCAGACAGTCTTTCCCTCCCTCCTCTTTCCACCCCCCTTCTATCTCTCTCTCCTTGTGCTCATGCTCCCCTCACTAATCATACTGCCTCTTTAAATAGCTCTCAGGTGTTACAGTTTGGGACATGAGCTGGGGTGTGTGTGTGTGTGTGTGTGTGTGTGTGTGTGTGTGTGTGTGTGCATATGTAGGGACATGAAAACAATCTGGGACACGAGAAATATGCCCAATTCCCTTTCTCCATTTTTCTACTACTCAGTTGCCTTCCTCTCACTGCCTGTTTTCCAGACTCTTCTTAGAAATGTTCCGATCTGCAAATTTTTGTACTGCTGTTTGTACTACTTTGCAAATAATGCTTACTCAAATTAAAATCCCTCTGGACATAATTTCAAGAAAATTTTAAGTAAATGAAGTGGCTCATCAATTCTACTGATATGCTCAAAATATTGGCATTTTAGATTCCAGAAATTTTGGATTTGACTCTCAACCATTCTGAACCAGCAGTCACTTCCAGACTTGTAGGCCCACAGACTTAACATGTGTGAAAACTAAAAAGTCCACAGGGCCGTGACAATTCCAAAACCCAATTCCTGTGCGAAAGTGTGTCAGTATCAAACCCAGAAGTGGGTCTAGTTAACTTGCAGCTTCGCAGATCCAGTGTGATGACCTTGAGCACTTCACAGAACACAGGTTCAAAGTTCATGGGGCTAGAGTCCAGACTGTGCATTTGATTTCGATGTCTTAATTGAATCAGTTCCATGAATGCACAATTTTCTTGATTCTAAATATCCAAACATGGAGAAGGATCTTGAATTACATTAATGAACTTGGCAGACGCTCTTATCCAGAGTGACATATAATTTAATTCTGTTACAAATGTGGGTAAATGTTAGGAGTCATGCCCAAGGCCTTTTAATGGAGTAGTGTGGTATTTCATGCCTCTTAACCCCAGTGCGCCAAATGAAAGAGAGGGCTATTACCGACTAGACTGCACCAACCACTAGATCTGATTAAATAAACAAATTGTAAGAAAATTGTAAGAATGACAGGGTTAACATAACACAATTACTTCATTAACCATCATCTCATTTGTTCCACAGAGGCACATGTCTAACGCAACATACTATTAAAAACAACAAACTATGCTAGTGAATTGGCTATTGTTGGTGGTACTACCAAGATGTCAATACAACAATGCAGATGCAAGAGATAGCCAAGTTTGCTAAACTAGCAACTAGCTAAACTGTACCTGAATCCAAAGCTTTGGAACTGACACTCAGTTCATAAATCCCTGGAATAAATGTTTTTAATTCCAGGATTGACTTGCAGTCCTAGCTCAAAGTGTTGAAAATCACTAGGCCAGGCTATCATGATAGCCAGGGAATCTTTGCTTGTACGCTATCATTCAAACAGCTAACAGCTATGCTACAGTAAGTGTTTTGCACAATAATCAATACACTAAAATATTTTACCCATCTATCTGGTGAAGTGAATTTCCAGACCCTATGACTGGCAGTGGCACTAAAAATTAAGTACAGTTACATACAAATTCTTTGTGAATGGTGTCTTACTGGACAACAAACCCAGATTTAATTTTGATTCTAATATCAAGTCTGTACATTTTTTTGAGAAAATTAGCACAGAAAAGGGCCTCTGTGCAGAGAAAAAGAGAAAAGACAAAACAGCAGTTTTTTTCTAAGGATCCCCAAAAGTCCAAAAAGTACACAAGATTACATATCTCCCGTAACCAAGTAACCAAACCTCAGACACACAACGCTACATCACACGGTTAAAGTGGGTGTTTCTTGTAGTCTGTGGGGCTGCAGATAGACCCTTCTCCCACTAACACAATCATAGCTGATGCCAAGATGAAAAAAGATAAAAAAAAAAACCTTACCTGCCTCCACATCCCATAGCATATAATGCAGATAAATGGTAAGAATGTAAAAACGGTGCAACTAATTAGATTAAAAGGGAAGAGATAGTGTACTAGAAATGACTAGTGTAGATAGTGTAATAAATTCAGCAGGGGCAGCAAAGAGAAAAAAGCAAAATGTACTCACATGAGCACTCTGAAATACAGCTAGCCGGCTGCTGCTGTAATCTATTTCCCCATCAGAAAATATTTCCCTGTACTTACCCTGTTCTTCATTGCCAGGGAGCATTGGTTAATTCACAACCAACTGTGAGGATTTCCATTGTTGATTGTCAGACACTGTCTACCTAACAGACTTCATTAACATTCAGGCACATTCAGCATTTCCTTACAAAAATAACATAGTCATCCCTTAGAACAGATTTTTCCCTGATGTTGCCCAACATTGTTCATTACTGATCACATTCCTGGATTACTACTGCTTTAGTAATATATGTATTTCTTTGCCAAAGTACTCAGTCTGTCCAATTACGCATAAGCTGACAGAACTAGACGGGGTCCCAATATGGATGGAAGAGGTAGTTATACTTACTATAAGATACTATAACATACTATAACATATTGATCTGTGTATTTCTTACCTGCTTGTTTTGCCAAGAGAAAGAATATTCCCCCGGTGTCCAGCATCTTAAAGTGGCATAAGTAGATGTAGAGGCTAGGGTGATACATTTATTTCATTATTATTTTCTCAAAAGGTCTTCACGAAAAGGTTCCAAGGTTTTCTCAAAAGGGTTTAAGTGCTTCACTTAATATCTTGATGTAAACTTGATGTAAACTTCAAGGTACTGTCCCACACACTGCTCCCCGGGCGCTGTGTTCCTGGCTGCCCGCTGCTTCCTGTGGGTTAATGGGTTAAATGCAGACAAAGAATTTCAAAATGGTCACTTCACTTCACTTCCCAAAATGTGGCATGCTGCACCAGGACCATATTTTTTAGGATGCACACCAAATATCACTTAGATGCACTTAAATTAACATTTTGAAATTTGATTTGGTCACACTTGGCTACACTATTCACATCTCTTATAGTTCCAATTGACTTACTCAACAAAATGGATTAAAAATAACAAATCAAAATTCAGCAGCCTGTACAGGCCTGTGTGAATGGCCAGCCTTAATGAAATTTTATAAACTCATTCACAATGGCATTTACATGCTATTTATGTAGTTTCAAACAAATCAAGCATAAGATGCCACTACAACAAACTATAACAAGTTTTCATCTGTTTCTCTGACATGGTTCCATCTATCTTTAAAATTCATTTTGTCTTTAAAGGCTTACGCGACATTTACAAAATTTAAACGGTCCTCTTTCACCTGTTTCACCTTCTGCTTGGACTCTGCTAAACACCACTTATTTTCTCAGCGTCTGTGGCAGTCATATCTAGTTCATTTTTTGTGTGTGTTTCAGTATTGACATACAAAGCATTAGACTTCAAGATTCAATAGCTCTGATTATATTGTCTGTAGTCTTCTGACGTCGGTCCTTTACACATGTCAGACTAAACATGCATCCCTGTTAACAACACACCCAACGTTCTGAAAAGTTTATTAATCTCACGACAGTTTCCACAAAATAGCGCATAGATGGGCAGAACTTAGATAAATTCTTCTGCTTTCTCAAGCTGAAGTCTAAATATGACAAATATTTGTTCTAGATAAAACCTTGCTTGTCCCTGAATGCCTCAATTACATGAAATAAAGAAAAACACATTTGATTATGTGACCTTTCGCACTCATACAAAATAAACACCATTTGAAGCTAATAATGCACTCTAAATTGGCTTGGGTTACAACCTCAGAAGGTTGAATGGGATTTGGGCAGCATTCTGTAAAGCTTGTCCAACAATAGAAGTGGCTATGAAAGCATGCATTTATGAGCAAAGTAAGGATAGGTCTGTTAGCCTTGTGCACACAGGGATGATGAAAGAGCAAATGGTTTGATATTGTGGGGTTTGTTTTAGTTCAGCTGATGGGATTTCTAAATTATACAAAAAAATAACAATCTAATCAAAGACACACACTCACACAGGCAAACAAAACTGGTGATATCAGCCATGTCAAGCTGGTTCTGAGCCAGTGGAGGGCTGTGGTACAGGAGGTTATGACCCAGGTCGAAAAGATGGAGGGATAAAGAGAGAGAGATGAAGAGATGGAGTTCTCCTCAGGGACGGGCTGTCCAGCTCTAGCCTTTAACATCCATCGCCAGACAGCAGGCCAGCGTTCAGGGAATGGCTCTGCCCAATATACTGCCCTAACCCCCATCCACACACACACACACACACACACACACACACACACATGTTCCTATTCCTACTTTTATGAGGTGCTTCCAATGACCTTGCCATTAATGCAGGCCGCCTTATGCTGCTGTGTCTACACTTATGTCCAGCCTGAAGCTTCTTCTGTGTGAGCAAATAGATAGATAGGCCAGCTAATAGATAGATAGATAGATAGATAGATAGATGGATAGATGGATAGATAGATAGATAGATAGATAGATAGATAGATTGATTGCATTTTGCCATGGGCACCAGCCAAATGTCCCCACATGCTCATGTTTCTCCTCATCCTGGAGACATTTGCATTTGGTGCTCACAAAGACATAAATACACACACACACACACACGCACGCACGCACGCACACACACGCACACACACACACACACACACACACACGCACACACTCCCACTGGCTCCCCATTCCGCCACTTATTTTTTCGATATTCGGCTCTTTTCACTTGCGCTTCCCTTCCTCCTCTCTTCCAATTCTCTGCCACTTTCTCTCATATTAAACAAGTCTGAACTTCTGCTTCTGCTGATGTGAGCAGAACAGGGCTGGGGAAAGTAGTTCAGCTGTGAACTCTTTTCTCCCCTCAGTCCGAAAAGCTTTTGTAAATGAGGCTACTGCGATTAACAACGTGTTTTCTCTCATCCGTGAGGGGATTCAGAGGCTGAAGCTTGCAGAGTGCATTCCTCAGAGAGAGACACATGACATACAACACGGCTGTGGTACTGTATTCAATTACAATGCATAGGTTATTAATTTACTTTCTGACACATTGATAGAACAAAGCAGGAAAAACATGTTTGAAAGCTGCATAGAAAATTGGCTATGTAACCAACTGAAATCAAAATGAACGTATTGGAGCTTTCTCCATGTTCTCCAGAGCAGGGCCAACTGGGAGACTGGAACATTTTACTTACACTACAAGTGCTTTTCTGATTAAATGCTGCTTTACATTGCAAAATTTCATTAATTTCAACTTTTCAAAGTGAATTGGATCTTAAAGAGGCTTATATCCTTATGCTTCAATTTGTGTTTGCTAATACCTAAATGGATTTACTGTTATCAGTCAAATATTCAGCCATATTGGTCATTTTGATTTGATTTTATATGTTGAGACTGAGAGATTCTTTATCAGTTTTATGTTTCCTCTGTTTTGAGCTGGTTGGGATTGTGTGGAAGAAGTTGACATCAAGTTTTTCCTCGCCAATTAGAATTTTTCCCAGCTTGTAACACTCCCGTTAAAGGCAAGCACCGCTGAGTGAGTAACTTACTAATTAGCATTTTTTAGCTTTTTATATATACATGATTTCAGGGTTGCCATGGTTGCAATGTGTGGAGGAGAAGCTATTTTTTTTGTCAACAGAGGAAGTGGAGTTGATCCAATTTCCCACTACTGATGGGGCAAACCAACAGGACACTAGTTTTAAGTCATAATTATTTTTTTCTTGAAGACACATTAGAAGGCATTGACTGTTTCATGTGTTGGTCAACCTGTTTATGTTATAACAATGGGAGCAGTGTGAATGGAAGCAAAGTGGTGCCATTTTTAGAAAGCTGGAGCACCAATATTGCAAGACTGCTCTGATGCCTTTATGTCCCATTGATGTTAAGCTACAGCTTAGCGCTTACCTCCTCCTTGGCTTACAACTTACAACCTATAAAATATTAGAGGAAAATTCAGTACTTTATTCAGAAAGAAACACCCAGTCACTGTCAACACCATTTAAAAGGCATGCCACTCTCCCTGCCTCTGATATGAACAAACAGACAGTTGTGTTTTATTAAACTGGATTGCTGATGCTATTTGAAATCTATAAACCCAGCTAGTAGAAACAATACATTTCTGCTCCAACCCAGATTGCTACACACATGTAATAGGTATTTACTGTTTCTGGTTCAGGTGTGTTTGGAGCTTGGTTAGGACAAAACGTGGATGAGCTGGGGATCCCTAAGCACTAGTTTAAGAAACACAGGTCTACACTGTAAAGATTATGAGCTGTGGTTCAGTGTGTTGATCAGTGTAACAGTGGACACACACTTGTGGTGAAAAACCAAAAATCTCACTCCAACCAAATGAAAATCAGACTCCAGTCACCTCACCAAAGTTGGCAACCCTGCTAAACACAATGTTAAAGCAATGATACTGTTAATTCGGTGAAACGATGACTCTAGTACATACCATAAAAATACCTTTCGAAAAACAACTTTAGCAGAAGTGCAGAGCAGATAGGTCAACAAACTCCTTGAATACTGAGTAGCTCATAAAACTGCATTGGTACATTCATGGTACATCCAGCATCTCCCAGCATCAGTTTATTAGGTGTTATTTCTCTCTTTTGGCAGTTTGTTGGGTCTAAAATAAAAAAAGGTGATGAGTTAAGAAAAATAGCAAGAATAACTAAATGTTAATGACTAAAAGTGTAACTGAGTAAAAAGTAGATTTTGTACATACATATGATTTAATAGAAGTAAAATAATTTGAAAATACTCAGAAAAGTACAAATTGTAATAAAAAGCACACATTTTGAAGTACATTTAACTGAATGCTATTCATTGCCTACCTCTGTCAGAAGAGGAAAGAAAAAAGAAAGAGGCAGGAGTTGGTTAAATGGTTGTATGATGATGTTTCGTTAATATTAATAGGTCAATAATAAGCTGCTTGATCCTCCATGGTGGTTCTGTAATGGTTAGTAATGTTAAATGCAATGTGAAAAAGACTACCAAGTAAATGATATAAACCAACTGATCTTAATAAATAAATACAAATAAACATGAATACAGTAAAACATAATGAGAATTTCTTGTGTTCAATAAGGATATACAGGGCCCAATGTAGCTTTGTGTGCCAGTATAAGGCATAAATTAGATGCATTCATTCAGCAATAAAATAGGCTATAATAGGTTTTACACTACTACTTTCTACAGGAATATTTGTTGTACTGTGTTTTTCTATATTATCAGAAAGATAAACTGTTCACTGCCACAGTGACACTGATGTGAAGCAACACTCTTATGTAGCATCAAAGGCTTGTGTAAAAATCCTATGTTCCTAAACACAAGTGAATAATTGAATGAGTGAGGTTATAAACATTTTGGTTAGAGGAATACAGTTTGAAGAACACAGGTTTGGTTCCTGGTTTCATAGAGTAACCCACCTGATTTAATTTAAAGAAGGGCTGATTAGCTGAAGCAGCGATGGAAAACGTAGATACTTGTCTTTCTTGAGGAGAGGTTTAGAAATAGTTAAGCTAACACACTCATTCTCTGTATCTTTCCATAGATTCTATTGTGTTTTTTAATGATGAAAAATAATAAATGCTTAAAATATGTTTTAAAATAATAGTACATGTTTACTTTTCAGACATAGTAAATAGTACTGCACTGTAAAGTCTTGCTCTCAAGTTTGTCTCGCATTCTCTCTCTCTTTCCCTCGGCACAGATAGCAATTTCATCCTGGCCAACGCGCAGGTGTCGAAGGGCTTTCCTATCGTTTACTGCTCTGATGGCTTCTGCGAGCTCACAGGCTTCACGCGCACCGAGGTCATGCAGCAGAGCTGTGCATGCAAGTTCTTGTATGGACCCGAGACCAGCGAGCACGTCATCCTGCATGTTGACACCGCACTCGAGCAGCGCAGCGAACTCAAAGAGGAGATCATGTTCTACAAAAAGACTGGTGACATTTTTCCCTACCAAAAAAAAAAAACACATGACATTTTCCCTAACAAGCTAAAGAGAGCCATGCTAGTTTATGCCCACTCACTCTGTCAAAGTGACACTTTGGTTCAAACGTTCCAGAGATTTTTATTTGTAAGTGTGCCAACCCTCTGTCATCCGAATTTATGTTCAGAAGTCATTTTTGCTCTGTTTTCATGGCCTTTCAGCAAACAGCCCTATTATAAAGAGTTAATCATCTCACCCAGTTTTGACTCTGCAGCACTACAGGACTGCAGAACTCTCTTGATGCCAATGTCATTCTTTAGTGTGTACAATATTATTAGTCACTCCCACCTATGATCCAAATTGACCTCTTGCTCTGTGCAGAGTGAATTTCTATCTGCTCTATAGAAGAGAATGAGCTGATGAAGCTCTAAAGGGGACTGAGTTTAGTGGAACACTGGGACAGATAACACTTCTGGAAAGACACAATATGACATCACTTGAAAACAAAATATGCACTTGATAACAGTAACTGCTATTCATAGATTTGGTCTCCATATTTTATTTAATTTTTGATGGTGGTAGATATTATTGATGTCGATGACTTGGTTTGATTTGCAGTTCATTCTCAGTTACTTAATGACCAGATAGGGTTCATTGCGTTCCCTTTATTTTAATGTGTCATCACGGGATGAATGTTACAGTACAGTTAGACCATATAAACACTGCAAAGGTGCCACAAAGAGTTCTTTGGCAAGTGCCATTGAATAACCATTTAGTTCCCTAAAGAACCATTTTTGTGAATGTAAATTCTGTCAAGAACCTTTACATTATATGGAGGGTCTTTAACCTTTAAAAATTCAATCAATCAATCAATTGTTTTTAACTAATCAGTAAAAGGTTCTGAATCAAAAGTGGTTTGTCTATAGCATCATGGAAATAACCATTTCTGGAACCCTTTTATTAAGAATTGGGCTAAGGTTGCCTTAGCCATGAAAAATTCCTGGAAACTGGATCAGTGACTTGATGTTTACTAAATTCAGTGGAATGGTATGATCATGATGCAGTCTAACAAAGATAGATCTTGTTTTCGTGTTGCTGTGCTGCATAGTTCCTTGCCACCAGCAAAGCACTTTTCCAAATTAATTGTCCCTACTTTGAGGGTAATCTGAATCACTGGACTGACCGGATAAAAAGAAGCAGTCTAAACTTACTAAGAAAAGACAAAATATGAAAATGTTTGGATTCAAGGACATTGTGAATACTGGGAAACCCAGGGGTTAGGTTGTTACATTTGAAATAAAGGGTAGATTTGAGACAGATCCCTATTAGAACATCAAGAGAACAAGCCATTAAATAGCCTTGCGTTTGAATTTTTCATCAATTGCCCACTCATTTAAGAGAGAGATGTTTTTCTTTATCCTTTTCTCTTCCTGGTAATGGTGAGGCTTTATTTCCCACCCGGAAACAAGAGATTTGAGAAAGACCCTACCAGCTGCGAGCAATCAGATGGAATTCCCCTTGAGACTCTCAGTAACAGGCACACACACACACACACACACACACACACACACACACACACACACACACACACACACACACAGTTGGATAGTGTAATGGTCTAGCTGTTCACAGAAGTACCATAGTGATGAATCCTTTCATGCTTTTTTGTCCTGTGCTTGCAGACTCCTGGGGAGTCTGATTAAATCATCATCACGCTATGTGTGTTTGTGTGTTTGTGTGTTATGCTATTGCCTATTATGTTTCTCTCTTCTATAATGCAGGTTGTGTGTTCTGGTGTCTGCTGGACGTTGTTCCCATTAAGAATGAGAAAGGAGATGTCGTACTCTTCCTTGCTTCGTTCAAAGATATTACAGACACCAAGGCCAAAGCCATCGTTGAGGAAAAGAAGGAAGGTAAGTGTATGTGTGTGAGTGTGTATGTTCATGTCAGTGCTGGTTTCGCTCAGTATTTGAGAATGGATCAGTCAGAACCAATAAGTATGTTGGAATTTTCCTCCAAAATCTGAACAAAAATAAATATTGACTCTCATAATTTATCCTAGAATAAAATGAATGATACAGAGAGGGCACACATTTTCATTCAAGCAAGGCATTATTCGGAGGGAGCTTTGAGTCTGTTACAGCAGGACTTACACTCAGTTATGGTCATTTAAAAAAAAAAAAAAATCTTTTTCATCTGCTTGTGAAATTTTCTGTTTATTAACAAATTTATTTCAAGTTAAGTCTACTGATTTAACCTTAAGAAAACTGTTCATTCTTAAGTAAAGCAGTAAATGAAGTACAGTGAAGTTCTTTATTATCCTTTAGGCATTAAGCTTTAAGATCAGATTAACGGTTTCAATACGAGTTAGGTTCAATACAGTCAATTAGATTCGTTCTGCTGCATTTATAAGATACTAAGTTGAACGGAAGTTAAAGATAAGCAAACATCTGCAGATCTACTGAGGATAGAAATGAAATGTTACTGGGATTATATCATTAGTTCAGTTTTACTGGAAATACAGCACAATTTGTGGACCTCTGCAAAAAATCAATGTTTTCGTACCTGTGAGAGCATATTTAGACAAGTTGCCGCTGGTGCATTTTTTCCTCAAAATGTTTTTCGTATCAAAAATGTTTTTCTTATCAAACAAAATGTTGAGATGTTTACCTGCACACAAGCATGTTCTCAAAAATATGCACGTCTACCTGCAGACATTTATGGTGTAACTGTTTTTGGTGGGGTGGTGTGTGAGTCTCAGTGTTAAGTCATTCATAGGTTAGAGATGGTGATGTTGAGTGTTTCATGGATGGTGATGGCGAGTGTTTCATGGATGGTGATGTTGAGTGTTTCATGGATGGTGATGGTGAGTGTTTCATGGATGGTGATGGCGAGTGTTTCACGGATGGTGATGTTGAGTGTTTCATGGATGGTGATGTTGAGTGTTTCATGGATGGTGATGGTGAGTGTTTCATGGATGGTGATGGCGAGTGTTTCATGGATGGTGATGGTGAGTGTTTCATGGATGGTGATGGCGAGTGTTTCATGGATGGTGATGGCGAGTGTTTCATGGATGGTGATGGCGAGT
>JBBPCZ010000148.1:6972737-6989635 GCA_037974445.1 Brycinus macrolepidotus | reverse complement strand
GTGTTGGATGGGGTTGAGGTCAGGGCTCTGTGCGGACCAGTCAAGTTCTTCCACACCGAACTCATCCAACCATGTCTAACCAGGGTAACTGGTGGCCTAGTGGTTAGGGCATACGCTCTGTGATCAGAAAGTCGTGGGTTCAAATCCCAAGACTGCTAGTGGTACCCTTGAGCAAAGCACCGTCCCCACACGTTGCTCCCCGGGTGCTGTGTCCCTGACTGCCTGCTGCTTCACTTGGTGAATGGGTTAAATGCAGAGGAAGAGTTTTGTGCTGTTCACACTGTGTGTTGTGGTGTGTTCACGTATGACAGAATGGTCACTTTCACTTTATGGACCTTGCTTTGTGTACTGGGGCACAGTCATGCTGCAATAGAAAAGGGCTTCCCCAAACTGTGTCCACAAAGATGGAAACGTCCAAAATGTCTTTGTATGCTGAAGCAGTAAGATTGAAACGTCCCATTAAAACATAAAGGACTTTAACTTCAGGAGAAATGAATGAGGTGGAATTCACAGTGTCAAGAATGAAGTTTACCTCGATACATTGAGGGCATAATTGTCATGAGGCCTGAGCTGAAGGACCTCATGAACACACTCAAACACGCACACACACACACACACACACACACACTGAACACACGAATTTACAGAGCTGTTTAATGAAGTTGTTTACTGACAGATTCAACAGGCAGTGTTTTCCTTTTTCCAAGGCATTGTGGTGTTTTTGAATGCATTGTCTCATCAGCTGACGTCACTGAGCCTTTTACATGAATGTTGGCATAAGTGCTGCCAAACACTTTTGTCAAACAAAAGGGCAGCTGCCATGTCATTCATAACTTAACGGATCTTCTAGAAGCAGTATGTAATATTAAAGAGTACGTATTAAACAACAATATTACATAGAAGCAGTACATAATATTGATGTTTTCTTTAATTCTATAATTTAATCATTATAAAAGTCAGGATAGTGAAATACTTACACTTTAAAATAATGCGTTTCTGGATCTATGATTCCAGGGACATCTGAATAAACTGATGTAGAACATTTATGCTGTATGGAGGTTTTTTTAAACTTCAAAAAAGTTTTGCACACTCACTTCCATTTACCAAAAAAAAATGGTTCTGTCAAATGAAAGGGTCTTTAGGAATGAAGAAAGGTTTCTTCTAAGGCATCAGTTCAAAGAACCATTTTTGGCACCTTTGTAAACACTACAACCCATCTTCCACTGATATGATTGTCTTTTCCATGTTTATCCAGTGTGAGAGTGTGATTTGTGTGCTTTTAACAAGAGTTGAGACAAGGCTTTAAAATGGACACTGTGTTTTTCAGAAATGAGCAGCTCTGTCCACTCTGATTGGTCACTCTCTGTTTGAGACTTCACACATTCTGCAGGAACACAGGACAGAACTCTGGATGTGTGAAAAATCTAATCCTCATCATCCTGTCAGTCCTAGTGTGTGTGTGCATGTATGTGTGTGTGTGTGTGTGTGTGTGTGTGTGTGTGTGTGTGTGCCTGTGTCTGTGTGTGTGTGTGTGTGTGTGTGTATTTGTGTGCGTTTCATGTGTTATGACGTTTGACAGGTAAAAAACACACCCCGCTGCCCTTAGTCCTCTCTCTCTCACCGTCCTGCTGGCAGAGGAAGGTCTCTCTGACATTGGTTTTGCCTTGAACTTCACTCTCACTGGTCGTTCTTTAACTGTCTGTGATAACGAGAGAAAGATAAAAGTAATCAAAACACACACATATACCCCGCAAACACAGCAGCGCCCTCTCTTTGTTCACTGTATGTGTTTGTGTGTGTGGATGTGTGTTAATATTCATGTGGATGTACTATAGGGGACAGCAGGCCATAACACATATTGAAGCCATTCCCAAAATATATTTTATGTATTTTTATGTTTTTTAATGAATATAAATACAAATGAATTAATTCAATATGATTGATTCGATACAGTTCAATATTGTTTAAATTAGACAGGCTCTCCAACCTAAATACATTAAAAGATATACAGTAAAATAAACTATTAGTGAAAAGAGGTTGAGTTAAACACTTATGTTTACTAGACTTTTGAAGATGAAATACAATAAAACATGATAAAATTAAAATATATTTTATATTCATGAAGTGTGGTACATTATTGGTTAATATTTGCAATGTTTCTTTTTTTAAATCTGCTGTTTTGAATTGTCATGGGGGACTTGGATTTCTGTCACTGTTTGCTTTGAAAGTCTTAGTTGTAAGACCCCAAGGTGGAGAGGCTCGCTCTCGCTGTTACTTTCTGTTATTTATATGTTTCAAGACTATACGAAACCATACTATATTATAATTGTGTGGATAAATGTGAATTATACTCACACACACACACAAACACACACACACACACACACACACACACACACACACACACACACACGCACATACACACAATACAATAAGTGTGAATTTTGTGCCTTATTTATCAGTAAACAATTCAGTAAACAGTATGATAAAAAGTCACTTTTATGGTACAAAAACATTTGTGCAGTTGCTGCGCTGCAGGTGACGTAATGGTAATACAAGCAGATTATCCAAAAGGACAATTCTCTGTGCCCCTTCCACATTTAAATCAATTTGCTGTGTGTGTCTGTGTTTGCAGGTAAAGGTGACTTGATTGGAGCCAATTTGTCCGTGGAAAACCGGGTGATAAAGACAAATGCCGATGTGAAAGCGCTGACGTACTGTGATCTGCAGTGCATTAATCTGAGGGGACTGTATGAGGTGCTTGACCTGTACCCTGAGTACTCCCACCGCTTCGTCCAGGACATCACTCACGACCTCACCTACAACCTGAGAGAGGGACAAGAGCGCCACGTAAGACCTAGAGCTAACCTATTTTTCTCTTTTTCTCTTCAATAGGTTAATGCCAAGCTTTATACAGGAACCAGTAGGCTAATGACAGTATACAAAGGCAAAGGTGAAATACATGTAGGAAAAAAGCTGCATCAAGTGATGCATCAATAGAATGGAATAAAAATGATGTAGAAAGATAACATCCATAGCTTAGAATTTTACATGCATAGCTGAGTGCTTTCGCTCTGGTCACTGCAACATATTTAACCAGAATCACATCAAAACCTAATACATTTTCTTTTGACATTTGCAAAAATAGCTTGAGCTCTTTTTAATTCCTACGAAATACTGGAGACGTTGGGTTGAAATGATCTATTGCTAAAAAAAGAACATGATGTATACACAAGGTTACTTGGCTATACTGACACTGGGTGTGATACATAGTGTAGATCGTCTCTCACTGTCCATACAGAGCTACATCAGCCAGTGGAAGGCAATTGATTCTCTTCTTCATAAGCAGCAGTATCCTATCTAACATATTATCAGCCATAGAGCAAAATATAGCAACAAACAAAATGATCATCTATGTTTTACGTATCTTGTTCTATATATATATATATATATATATATATATATACAAATAGAAAGCATTAATTAGCAGTAAATTAAAAGGTTGCATTTTGCCTTGGGTTTAAAGCGGCTGTACTTTATTGACATGTGCCAATATTAAATAACAAAGTATACAGTGATATGCAACATGAACAATAATATACCATCACTGCATTTTGGTCAAACAAACTGCAGTTTAATTAAAAGTTATTTACACTGTTGAGAGAAGCAAACAATGTCAAAAATGTATCTTTACTGTTGTAAATGTAATGCAGGCCGAGCTTCCCTTTTAAAAAAATGTTCTGGCCAAACACTAAATGAACAAACAAATCTAAGTTGGTTAAACAAATTACCACAGTAAGGATGACTACAAAAGCACATTTCGAGAGAATGAAAACACCGTAATGCATCATGTTGTCTTGATATTTTGACTTGTCTCAGCAGTTCACAAGGCTCACTAAGTGTTTGCTATGGTGTCACATGGCAATCCCATGTTTTAGCTGATGTTTGTATATTTTAGCGTGTTATTGGTCTGAGAACTTTCCCAGATCGTGATAATGGTTGCAGTGCTATGCTTTCATACTCTATGTGAAAGCTTGAGTGTCAGAGAAGCTGCCACTTGATCTAATACTTAAATCTAGAGGAAATTAAAAACATCATGCCTATAGGTCTGTCAACAATTAAACAAACAAACAACCAAAAACAAGATTCCAGGAATAAATTAAGACTGCTGTGGAAATATACAAAGTGTTGTCAGTAAAGTTTTTTTTTCAAAGACAAAACACATTTTTACTAATACAAAATGACATTCAGAAAACTAAATGTATGAGTAAATGTCAAAAAAGTAGATTTTTTTTCCTAACACAGTATCATGATAATATCAAAAACCATGCTAAAAGTTATTTATGGATAATTATTGTGATTCAGTTTCTGTATTGCCATGTGCCTAGTCCTTTAAAATTGCAATGCTGCAAGTTTGACATTTAAACAGTTTGACTTTATTACTGGGCGGCACGGTGGTGGAGTGGCCAGTCTTATCGGCTTACAGCAAGAAGGTCACGGGTTTTATTTCCAATCGGGGCCTGTGAGGGTCCTTTCTGTATGGAGTTTGCGTGTTCTCCCCATGTCTGTGTGGGTTTCTGCCAGGTTTGCTGGATTCCTCCCACAGTCCAAAGACATGCACATCAGGTGAACTAGAGATGCTAAATTGCCCCTAGGTGTGTCTCTGTGTGTGAATGTGTTTGTCTGTGAGTCTGCCTTGTAACAGACTGATTCCCTGTCCAGGGTGTTTCTCCATCTTCACCCTATGACTGTTCCAGTACCCCACAAAACCTTGGTTAAGGATAAGTGGCTCTGATGATGAATGGATTGATGGATGGATGGATGGATGGATGGACTTCATTACTTACGTACTATTAAAAAAAAGCTTTAATCCTTGCTCTCCGGTGCTGTTAACTGTCTGGTGGTAGGGGAGATTTACAGCAGGGGAGTGAACAAAAACTTTGTGAACAGGATGTGCTTTTCCATGCTAATGAAGAAAAACAAATGATACACTTACATAAGCCAATCTTCAGATTTTATTTCATGAGTTACTTGAAACCAATTAAAGTACAAAGCAAATTGTTCACCACAATCTGAGCTCGTACTCCATTTACTGTATTTAATGCTTGTAATCTGGTCTTTTGGGCTCTCCTTGAATGCTTTTTCATCAGAGAGAGGCTTCAAGCTTAGAAGCATGCTGGGAGATTTACACTGTGATGGAATGCTCCTGCTCTCTCTGAGGAACAGAGGATAATAATTACTGCTACTGCCTCCGCCACAGCGCAGACCTACTTAAGACTCCGAGTGAAAAATGGTACATAGAGTGCAATGCATAGGCTAACACAAGAAACAGGGGAAGTTACAGTTGCTAAAATATCGTTTCTCTGGCCCTGGATGTTGTGCCCTCCCTGATATGGTTGACTTGTTATCTGTGAAGGAGTTTTTTGCTCATGTCAGTGAAATGACCAGTGACTTGCCTAATATTTCATAGCTTTATGGTGTTGCTTACAATAAGAGTACCTGAGAACTGCTGAGACCAGCGCTTTGGTGATAGAAACAAAAATGTCCAGCTAAAGAATGTCTAAAAATGGTCTGATGTGGGTGTTTGTCTGGTGAAACCTTGTCACATTTTACATCACTACACTCTCAGAAAAAGTAGTAATAAAAACTTTTTTAGATACAAACATCGTCACTGGGGTGGTACCCTCAAGGGTACATCTTCAGTCTTTTTAGTTAGGAAGTATTGCACTGTAGTTCTAGTATTTTTATAATTGTAATCTTTTAAGTCTTGTCTTGACTCCAGGGTTGCTCTCTCTCTTTTATATTTTCTCTGTACTACCTTACAATTTGCAGCACAAATGAAGTGTAGCTTTAAAACTCATTTAGGGAACACAGTTAAGGTTTAAACTCTGAGGGTATGTTTACATTATTTGTACAATGGCAGACAAAAACGTAGTTGATGTTTAAAAAATAAATGTAGCCAGTTTGCCCCCTTTAGTACATTACATTTACAACGTTTGGCAGACGCTCTTATCTAGAGTGACATACATGAGTGCTTTGTAATTTTCAAAGAAATCATATCCCCCACACCATTAAACCCAAACTTAAATTAAAAGCTGCTAGCAAACTAAGATTCTACCAGAGCTGAAGTTAATATTCCACCAGAGCCCTGTCAGATAGCTCAGAGAATACACAGAAGACAGGTGAGCCTTTACCCCAGGTGCTCATTGAAGAGGCAGGTCTTCAGTTGCTGTTTGAAGACAGCGAGGAACTCAGCAGTTCTACCGGTCAGGGGAAATCCGTTCCACCGCTTAGGTGCCAAACTGAGAAGAGTCTTGATGCATGTCTTTGACTTTTGAGAAGAGGGGTCAAGTCGGGCTGTACTTGAAGCTCCAAGAGGGTGAGCTGTGACCCAGGGTCTGATTATTACTGATAGGTAAGAATGGGCCAGACCGTTTTTGGCTTTGTAGGTAAGCATTAAGGTTTTAAACTTAATGCGAGCAGCCACAGGAAGTTCACAATAGTGGATTGGAGCGCTTAGTCTGTACCAATCAAAAGACTTATCATCTGCCATCGAAGATTGAGGGCTAACACACATGTCTTCAGTGATGAGTAGTCCTGACATGTAGCTAGTCTTTTCAAGCTGTTGCTTGCTCATGTAAATTCACACATCTGAACACACTTGGAAGAGAGTTGTAAATTCTTGGTCTTGTCTCTATGACCATGCAGATGTCCCAGACTGGGTGTATCTAGAGAAGAGAGTAAGTCTACTAACCTACCTAAAAAAGAACATGGCCAACTGTGCTCTCATAGACTCCTGGACATGGATGGCTATAGCACCCATACTCTGCTCTCATAGAAACAGCACATTGGTTTGTAGAGCCTTTCAGGAGCCTTTGTCTCATGAAATTCTATATCTAATTTTTCTTTCTGCCAACATAATAATCATTATCGTTAAGTAGTTATACAATCTTAAACTGACTGCTTTAGTTGACTTTAAGACTGATATATGGAAATGAAATCTGTTTTGATTGGCTACCCTGTATTGTGCCTCATTCTAAAAGCAGTCTAGGAAGAATAATTACTTTACACTATATATATATATAGTATATATAGTGTAGTATATAGTATATATATAGTATATAGTATATAGTATATATATATATATATATATATATATGCACTTCATGCACTTCATGCATGCGGCAACAGGAGGCTAAAAAGAACGCTCATTGTCATCACCATCACACACATATATATATATATTTGGACTGAATTGACTGGGGAGAGGATGGTACATTTAGCTGCTTAAACAGTGTGTACTGTGTCTTGGGGGAGGGGTGAATGAGATCAAGTCATGATGAAATCCCATTTCACACAGTTTGAAATAAGAGACTTTAAGTAAAGATTTTTGAAGTGGATGTATATGTGTGTGTGTGTGTGTGTGTGTGTGTGTGTGTGTGTGTGTGTGTGTGTGAATATGCGTGCATGTGCTTCACTTCTCAGGTAATATCCAGGTTATCCAGCAAGTCCATGGACACACAGGTGCGTCTCCTGTCAATCATCCTCCACTTTTCTGCTAACAATGGTGTGCAGGCCATAATAGCTTTGGGCTCATTTCCTTAATGATGATCCATCTCTCGCCTCATTTGCCTAATGAGAGGAGGCTAAGAGCACTACAGCACCAGAACAGTGGAGAGAGAGAGAGAGAGAGAGATAGGGAAAGAAAGAGAGCAATGGTGATGATGAGAGTGATGGTGATGACAATGAGCGTTCTTTTTAGCCTCCTGTTCTTGCATGCATGAAGTCTTAATGACAGAAGGAGGAGCATAGTAGGAGGAGGGAGTCGGGTAAAGAGCGAGGGATGCATGGAGAGGAGGAAAGAGAGCTAATTGAAGTTGTGGTTGACTGACTGGTTTGGGGAAGTGCCACTCTTTCAATTACAGTGTGAGGGAGCCTCAATTATTCAGCAGGGAAAATGACCAAATTAGAGCATAAAAATATTTTACAACATAATTAATCAGTTATAAATACAGAAAAAAGGGGGAGGGCCTGGTGAGTGCTCATGAAGTCATTCCCCCTCTCACATTTCATATTTTAACTGCCTTACATTAAATTTATGACACAGTAAGTTGATTGGGGCTGTCACAATTACTTAATTAAACTCACATAGTAAAACTGATTAAAGTGATTCAAATGTACCATCTCAATATATTGTCAATGATCAGTTTGTGAGATATTAGTGCATATTTCAAATTCTTTCATATTTAGGGGGAATTGGGGATGAGGGGAGTTTTGCTGTCCTTCCTAAAGTGCCACGCTGAGTCACTGCCTAGTTCACCTATATCTGTCTGACACTGTTGTCTAAAACGTTTGCCTGCAGAGTTTGAGTACACAGTGAAGTTTTGTTCATTTTTATGGCTCACATCCTGTACCACCCTAATGAAGAGCTGGATGTGCTTTGAGCGAGATGAGGGGATAAATTCACAAAAAAGATTTCGGTGACTATTGACTTCTAGTGTTTGTTAGCAACACCAGCATTATAGCTCGAGTTTGAAACTAAAGAAGAAAAATTTAGATTCCAAACATGTCTTGGCTGACCAGTAGTAACCTGCTGGAGGCCGTCAGCAGGTTATGCCGCACAGTTTTTTTTTGGAAACTACAAAAACAACAGTAGAGTGGGAAGCTACATTTGCCCTTAAATCAAGACATAACACAGTGGTATGATATTGAGAGGGCTGTCGTGGAGTCATGGAGGAGGTGGAATATGCAGCCACTGTTGTTCTCACTGTTGCTCTCACTGGATATTCATCCTATGTTTTGCATCCTGCTGGTTAGGTTAATGTTCACTTACTAGAGGTAATAAATACATTAGTATTATTTGCTCATATAGTTTTAAAAAGACTCAATTTTCAACCAAGAAGACAAATGTGATTCATTGCGAAAACTACAAAAAGTAATGTGATTAATTACAGGTTATAATTTCAAAGTTTGACTCCCCTGAATAAGATATAATTTATAAGCTTAGAACTATTAGTAGGCTGAAATGGGAAGCATATATCATGAGCCTTGCATGCTACTTGATACATGATACATTTCACGATATTTTGTAACAGACATAGTGCATGAGCAAAACAGTAGAAAAGTATCCAAAAATGCTGTCAAAATTGTTTTTGAATTCAGCGTTTCTCATACTGTCTATCACTACATCCATTTGCACATATTGTTATTGATGGGATCTAAGTGTTGTAAGGATCTGACATAGTCTCCTGCCAACAGAGAGAATTAAGTGCTAGACCAATGTTTCCAACCTTTTATTTGGTCCTGGATTTGATGCTTTCTCTTTGTTAACACACCCACATTACTTTAGTAGGGGATTGTTAATGAGACCCTGGGTTGGTTTGGGTGCGTTGGAAGAAGGGAAAACACTAAAATGTGAAGATCAAGGGACCACAGAGCAGGGAAACACTGCCTTAGGTAGAGATATCATGCGGAACTCCCCAGTTAAATCCCTTCTTAATAAACATGGAGTTTAGTCGTTGTTCTGTAAGTAGTAGTGATACCTATGATATGCTCTGAAAAGCTTATTGAGGCATGCTTGATCAAAATATTGCACACCCCTAAGAGAGCTAAGAGAGGCTTCTTAAGGTCTCCTCATTTAAAAAGGATTATGGTGGAATAATTATGAGCAACTTCTGCCCCATCATAGGTGGAGGGAAGGGGCAATGGAGGCGTGATCCAGTGTTTTCCTCCAATAACAGAGCAGCAGGAGGAGGAAGATGAGGATCAGATTCTGTACCTGAGAGCTATGGATGAAAGAAGTGAACACAGACACTCGCTCACACAGGGCAGCATTCATCAAAATGACAAGAGGGTTCGCATTCAGCAAACTGCAGTGACTAAGCCTGACCCCTCTAATCTCAGTCCCAGGTACACATTCACACACACACACACACACACACACACACACACACACACACACACACACACTCACACACACAAACACATACACACACACAGAGGAGATGTGCAGAACTGCACATATAGAATATCTTTTGAACAATTTATTACTCTTGTTCTGCTGTAAACACGGCCCTGAATAAGATATAATTTATAAGCTTAGACCAATTAGTAGGCTGAAATGGAAAGTATATGTCATGACCCTTGCATGCTACTTGATACATGATACATTTCACGATATTTTGTAACAGACATAGTGCATGAGCAAAACAGTAGAAAAGTATCCAAAAATGCTGTCAAAATTTGAATTCGAATTCAACATTTCTCATACTGTCTATCACTACATCCACTTGCACATATTGATGGGATTTTAGCATTGTAAGGATCTGACATAGTCTCCTGCCAACAGAGAGTTTTTAAGTGCTAGATCAATGTTTCCAAACTTTTATTTGGTCTTGGAGTTGATGCTTTCTCTTTGTTAACACACCCACATTACTTCAGTAGGGGATTGTTAATGAGACCCTGGGTTGGACTGGGTGTGTTGGAAGAAGGGAAAACACTAAAATGTGAAGATCAAGGGACCACAGAGCAGGGAAACACGTACACACACAGAGGAGATGTGCAGAAGTGCATATATAGAAAATCTTCTGTACAGTTTATTACTCTTGTTCTGTTGTAATCGCATTCAGTCAACATCGTTGGGGAATTTACTCAAAAATAGGAATCCATTACAAATCACTCGCTACTTCTTGCAAACTATATTGGGATTTCTTTACTGATTAATTCCTGTAAAAAGTAATCTCAGTACACCTTACATTATTTCCAGGGGTCATGATCTTTATGCCT
The DNA here is from genome assembly GCA_037974445.1 of Brycinus macrolepidotus. Taxonomy (NCBI): domain Eukaryota; kingdom Metazoa; phylum Chordata; class Actinopteri; order Characiformes; family Alestidae; genus Brycinus; species Brycinus macrolepidotus. Next base: position 6,978,850 of record JBBPCZ010000148.1, on the reverse strand, counting down.
TTATTGCTTAACCCAAAAACAATTCTTTATTCATAGACAGTTATTCAAAGACAGTTATTACTTTATTAAAATGATGAATGGTTGATGCTGTTTGAAAACTTAGAAAGCTGGACAGTAGAAACAGCTGCTTTAAAGGGCTCTGTAGTGGCACAACTGTCTAAGAATTGGCCCTATGTTAGGGACATTGATAGGGACAAGTTCAATCCTCGGTTATGTCATAGCCATCTGTGGCTGGGAATACAAGAGAGCACAAGTTGCCTTTCTGTTAGCCTGTTAAGCTGTCCAATGACACACTAGCAGCACAGCCATAGCAACATTAGCCATAGCAACAAAAAGCATTTAAAATGCTGAATTTATATATGTATATATACACGTGTGTGTTTAGGGTTGTTGATGGGACAGAAGCTAGCGAAGGTACAGAGCACTCTCCTGCCTTCACATTCTCACCTGGTCACCAGAACATTGGTCCAACCAACACAAGCATCAAATCAGGTCAGTGTTTATGTAGGTGGTGGATAAATCAGGTCATTACCACCTCGGTTGGATGATTACCAGTTTATATATTCAGTTGCAATGCTGGGCAAATTTGCTAAAATTTGCTAATATGTTTCAAATATATCACAGGTATCAGATTATATTTGGGTTTGGATTAATAAAATGATAGCGTGCACATGATTCTGAGCACGGAGACTCTGTGCTAAAATAATGTCTTACACACCTGATATAGCTTCTTTTTGACTCTTCTGTTCTAAAATTTCAATCTTAAAATTGCAATTAATACTGTAATCATTAACCAGATGTTCAGAAAAGAATGTTCAGTATGTTTTTATAATTGATGTATTTTGAACTGTTATCTCAAACCAGTGGCATTTAACTATGTTCTTCAGTCATGTAGTAATTCTATGGCTTATTGATACTTTATAAGCACCCATAACTGCCCTTTGGACTATGTTTGTCTTTAATTACCCATCTTTCCAGACATCCTGCAGATCACCACTGCAGAGCTAGCAGCTAAATCAGAAGAGACCAGGGGACAGTTACGCCACCTAGACCAAGAGGTATTGTAAAACAGTTTATTTCTTTTTGGGTTGGTGCAAGTGTGGTGGGCTTGTAAGATAGGTTTTCAATTTAGCTTTGTGCTTATCTGGTATTCGAGACGAACACCAGTAAGCACAAAGCTCTCTTACTTTAGTTAGGCATAGACTGATTGCCCTGCATTCTGTTAGTCATGAGTTAACCTAAAATCAGCGCAGCTCAGGTGAGCTCCTGGCGCCCTGGTACTCACAAACCATATGGCCATCCCCAGCGAGGGGGAGTGAGAGTAAAAGAGGGAGGCAGAGGGTATTTTTCAAACGCTAAAGGGCATAAAACTTGTTAGGTGTGGAAAGTGGGGCTGGCCCCATGTTGATGTCAGAGGACGTTCTACAGTGCCCTTGAACCTTCTGTTACGCTCTTTCCATCCAGCATCCCAACGACCTGCAATACTGTATTAATTATAAAGACATAATACATTACTTTTACCATAAATATTGCTGGTATAAAGTGCGATATGGTACAATGAATCTATGTTCACTTACGTTCACTTATGTTCACAATAATAATGACAATAAAGTTCAAAACTGTATGCACTCTAATTCTATTAATAATGATATTAATATATACACTATTTTCTGATGAATAATGTGGGACGACAGGGTTCCAGCATGTTCTGGGATACCTAGAAATTTAGAAACTAGATTTGCAGTCATGGCAAACACTTGGAAAGTGAGAAAATATTCTGGAAATATTGTGGAAGGCTTTGAAAAGTGTAAACTTGGGCTCTTAAGCTGCTTGCCTCCTCTTCAGTGGAGGTTGTAATGCTGCAGTGCTTCATGTGGACAGAATAACACAATTTTGGAATGTTAATTTTGGACTTCTGAGATTCAGAATGACTTTATCGATCCTATAGAATCTCTTTATCAAGGAAACATGCCCAAGAGGTGTAGATAGTTGAAATTCTGACCAGAGAAGGAATTTAGTTTTGAACATGAAGGCATCAGATATATTCATATTTCCCTGCTATCTAGTGTACACTGTGGTAAAGGGGGTGTGGTTGAATATTTTTAACCTTATACACACAGTCACTGGTCTTTAAGGAACAGTAATTGTATGTAGGGCAGTTTTAATATCTCAGTACAACTTGTGATAACTGGTTGCGGATGATTTGCAAAGTGTGCACATCTGTCTTGAGTTTAATGTTAAAAAGATGCAAATCGTTCTAATATGAACTTCTGTGAGCAACAGTTATCATGTATGTAAATATTGGAAAAATGTCCTCCTATAAAGGGGAAAGTCTGACTAAAATTTAAGACTGTGTTTTAAAAAACGTTACTTGATACAACATTATTTCCTTTCTAACAGATGTTCCCTGGGACATAATTTTTTTCAGGAAAAAATTTTCAGTGAAAAAACTTCTCATTCATTATGTCCTGGTGAAAATAAAAACTCAGTGACTTGAGACCTGCAGAGGATTTGCTCAATTGCTCCATATTCTGAAGATGAATAATCAGAAAGTTGCCATAGTGATGCTGAAAGTTATGTAACTATTGCATGTGATGAGACTGTGGATGGCCCACTGGTTTGACTGTCAGATGGCTGCATTGACATTAGACTTTTCACAGGTGGCTCTGTGAGAGGGCATCTTCCTGTGGAGACTGCTCTCTCTTTCACCTTTCTCTCTTTCTTCCTGTATACCTTCTTTGTGTGTCATTCTCTCTCTCTCTCTCTCTCTCTCTCTCTCTCTCTCTCTCTCTCACTTACCCTCTTTATGTCTCTGTTTCTCTCTGTCTCATTCTCTCTGTCCCTGACAGACTGTCTCTCAGTAGGGTTTCAGTGTAATCCATGTTTGGTCCGGTCCACACAGAGGTGTGGGGCACCCTTCCTGGTGCCCCTTCCTGTCTGATGCTGTGTTCTAATACCTTCTGCTGTCTCCGATGGCATTTATGGATCATTAACCAATTAGACTCATTATTTGTTATTATCACTTTTTGGCATGACATCCTGTGTCCCTGCCAAATCCGTGCTCGTCTAAGCCGAGATCATCTGTGCCGTGTTCTGGACCATCACGAATACTGTATTTTTCACACAGCGAGTTGGCTGTAGGTTGAGTCATGACACATGCCTGTTTTTCTCCAGATTCATATACGTGCATAATTAGAAACATATAGAAACATCCTTAGATCTGAAATTGACTATATGTGACTTCCCAGAGTGGGATTAAACACTGTGTGAACATTTCTCATGATACAGTATTGTGTGTGAGTGTGTGTATATATAATGTTATATAAGCATTTTACTTTTACTGGTATTTGTTGGTTTTCCATAGGGATGCACTGATTTGGGAATTGCTGGCCAGTGCTGATATCTGTTATTTTTTGTGTGTTTATTTGCCAGTGCCAATACTGATGCATAAATATTTATGAGATGTAGAAACTGAGACTAATCTGAATTTTATGGATTCCATATTGTCATGCATCCTTATTTCTCAGTATACTATGACAACTGAAGCCAATCCCAAACTGAATACACTGTTTGTTGAGCTGTCAGATTTGTAGGTACTTGTAGCTACACTCATTGGTCATTTTACCAGAAACACGTAACACATTCACAAATTTTCTAGGTGTATAATTACTGACTGACTTGATAGTGGCATTGTGGGGACTTACTTGTGCTCGTACAATTGCACTTGGTCAAATGAAAAGTGAAAGTGACCATTCTGTTATACGTGAACACACCACAGCACAAAATTCTTCTCTGCATTTAATCCATTCACCAAGTGAAGAAGCGGGCAGCCAGGAACACAGCGCCCAGGGACAGTACCTTGCTCAAGGGTACCTCAGAGGTGCTTAGTGGTTTTGGGGATTAAACCCACAGCTTCCTGATTGCAGGGCAAACACCCTAACCACTAGGCTACCAGCTGCCTCGAATGACCAGTGAGCATAGCTTCGAAGTATAATTAATAAACTGGCAACTCTACATTGTGCATTGTGGCTTATTGGAGAATAGAGGTGCAGATCCCAAAACAACCAAATGCTGCAACAGTGAACAGAGAGGCTCTATAAGGAGCAAGTAAACAGTGTGTTTCAAAAAAGACCTCCACTAGTTAAGTGAGACACAGACAGATGGGGGAGAGAAAGGGGACTACTCTTTGGCATCACCAGCCTGTCTAATGCTGTTGCTATGGGGGAATAGTTAATCGTTGTGTCTGAATTGTGGGACTGAATTTGTTATATGCATGATATGTTATCTAGGCTTATGTTAAAATCATTTCTGCTATTGGAACACTTTTGATCCTTTCAATGTATCATTTCATGTCTTAACGAAGAAATCACTGGATATGGATTGAACTAGCTATATAACCAATATGTTTATTACAGCTCACGTTCACATTAGCTGTGTTTCACAGTGTGTGGCATTTTACAGTCAACAGCTGTTTCATTTCTGAATCAGTCCAGTTTCTATACAAGTGTAACCAGTCATGTCTCGAAAATCAAAGGTTTGTTCTGAGTCTTGCAAAAACCCAAAATCTACGCACCGCATAACAAAAATCATTGTGTCAAAATCTAAATATTTATTTGGTTTAATTGCACATTTGATGATAATAATAATAATAATAATAATAATAATAAAAATAATAATAATAATAATATCAGTTTATATGCATAGGATTTTACTACAGTTGTATAGCTAAAAAGATCATAGTGTAATTCTAGCACCAATGTTCTAAAAGACAGCAATGTCACATATCCACCACCTTCACTGCTTCACACTGGAGAAGGTTCAGAATATCTGTCTTTTTACTCCTCGTTGCACCTTCTGTCCTATGCCTAAGGTATTTAACTGGGTGTGAGTTTTTCACATAACTTTTTAAAGTTTTTGTAGTAGGGGTGTAGCTTAGTGGTAGAGCATTTGACTGTAGCTCAAACTCGGGTGCCCCCTTCCGATCGTTCTTTAATATAAGTAAATACAAGCAAAAGCTTGTGTGTGAAACGGTATGAACTTAAGTTTAAGGAGGCCAGTTAGCTCAGTGTGGTGCTAATAACAACAAGGTCATTTGTTTGATCTCTCTATGAGCCAGCTTGAGTTAGGCTATGACTTTATGGGGCAGCTGGTTAGGGAGTTGCCCCAGTGATCAGAAGGTTGTGGGTTTGAATCCCGGCGCTGCCCGTGGCACCACTAAGGTACCCTTGAGCGAGGTACTGTCCCCACATGCTGCATTGGTGGCTGCCCACTGCTTCACTTGGTGAATGGGTTAAATGCAGAGAAAGAATTTCACATTGTTCACACTGTGCGCTGTGGTGTATTTATGTGTGATTATAAGGGGCCACTTCATTTTAATTTGGGGACAAGGATGGGGATGAAGCAAAAAACAGCCTGTCCTGTCAGCTCTGACAGTTTTAGTGGGAAGAGCAGATGTTTTATCTCCTTAAATTCTTAAAATTTTTTGGAGGAATTCATCCAAACAGTAGTAATATCACCTCTGATAAAATCATCACTTTTGTCATTTATTACTATTTTTACTATATGAAAACATAATCTGACCTTTCACAGTGAATGCACCAGCACAAAATAATCCAAAAATACTTAGCAAAAAATGTTTTTTTGCATTTAACTTCAATGCAAAGTTATGAATGTTTTGCTTCTTCTGTAAACTTATGAGGTTTCTTTCAGAAAGCAACATAATGTTCTCTAGCCTATGCACACAACTTATGCATATGCACACAAATAACAGTCTAATAGGGCTAAAAGACATTTTGTTTCTTCAGTCAATCTACGTGATGTTAAATGAGCTGGAAGTAAAAGAAGAATACTGTACTGCACTGCTGGGGAAATTAATGTATGATTACATGCATTTCAAGGATAGCAATAGTGTATGGCTGTCATTAATACTTTCAGTGTTTGCCGATGAAGCTTTCAGAGCCATCTTCGTTTCTGTGCTATGCTTAATGTTTTGTGCTTTGTCACTCTAATGTGAAGTTTAACTTGTTTAAATTCAACATACAGCTCTGGAAAAAAATAAGAGACCACTGCAAAAATGTTCAGTTTCTCAGGTTTTATCTTTTATAGGTGCAAGT
>JBBPCZ010000148.1:6954968-6965742 GCA_037974445.1 Brycinus macrolepidotus | reverse complement strand
TTTGATTCAGGTGATCACTAATCAGTACCTCATAAAGCAGAATGAGGTGCTTGTGTAGGAATTTAACAGACACTGGCTGTCATATACAGCTTTTCCAGAGCTGTATATGACATTTAATAATGTTGATATAAGCAAGAACGTAAGTTAAAAGCAAGATCTTATCCTAGCTTACATGTGTCTTAATAAACTGTTATCGAGTATAACTCACCTACTGAGCTCAGCTCTTGTCAAAAACTCTGCCCTATAAAACAATGCAGTTTTAGCTGCTGGTTCCAATATCTCAGCATATACAACAACAGCACTGTTCTTTTTTACTGCCAGTGCCCTGTAGCTGCTAGAGTATCAATGTACTGCTGAGGACAGGTTTTGCATGGCTGTTACGAAATTATAAAAAGTCCTAAAGTGCTGGGGACAAAACTGGCACCCCTACTTGTAAATTATGCCTCAGGGTATTCATGACTAAAATGTTCTCTTAGCTGATGAGAAAAGAAGTTTTTTTTATGGCAAACTTTCCAAAGAACTGGAGTGGACATGGTGCCTTACTGAAGTGGTGGATAACACTGAGGTGTGACCAACAAATACATTTTATACTTTACACAAATTCTTTTTATGTTTTTTTATACCTTGTTTTTATAGGTTGTTTTTGAAGCATGTTGTCTAAGAAGTAAACTTATTAGACAACATGATTTTTCCATGGCAACAGCACAAGCTAAATAGGGTCATGACTTTTCTCTGCCACATCTGTCTCTGTCTTACTAATCCAGTGGCAACCAGTCTTCATCATTACATTTCCTACAGAGGATGCATGTTTTTTTTTTATTATTAGCCTCATTGGAACATTTATGAAGCAGCAATACTTCCCCATAATATGAGGTTACTATTATATAGTATATATTTATATATGGGTATTACAAAGGTAGCCTTGTGTTTCCCGCTGCTCATGGTCTTGTCCTATGTGAGTTTTCATGCCTTTTGCTGTAGGCATGATGAAATTGTCTCATGAAATGTGATTGGCAGGACCAGCTGTTTCACTGGCTTTTTGCCACTGCTGTGATTTCATTAGATTCATTAGGAGGTACAGAAATGAACCACGTGCAGTGTACTGTAGATAATCATTGCACACATTATAGCATACATGCTGTCACCGCTGCAAAAACGTAACATTTTGTTAACAGCCTACACCTGACGATTAAGTCATTTTTACTAACATCTTCTTTGTCTTTCTGGGCCTTATTTCAAACTTGAAATTGACAACCTGTGACTGATAGTAGTCTGTCTTTCCGTCAAATTAGCCCTGGCAAGTGTCAGCAATGACAGCTCACATACGAGCTCCTGTGGCATGTTTTTGCATGTTTTTAAATGATGACTGAGCTTGTGGACTGAAAACGCTCATTCTGTGTGTAACCTCGATTTTTTCGAAGAGAGAACTATAGGTATGAATTGTATTTAGAATTTCAGCCACTGGGCATGTACTCCCATATGTAACCAGGGTCATATGACAAAGGCATGAAGGGGCTTCAGCTGCACAGATGACTGGTTTCCTCTTTCATGAGGGCATCTGCTGCAGCAGTCTGAGTGATGTGTTTAGTGAAAAGTCATTTACATACACTCTCACATACATTACATACACTACTACAGTTCTAGAAAAAAACATTAGAAGCCTTTAAACTATGTGGAAGTTCTTTATATATTTATATTTAATTTACAAAAATCGTTCTCTCAAGAATCACCTATTGAACAGATCTTCAGGGATCCAGAAATGGCATTGCTCCAGTAAACCCTTTTTGGCACTTTTATTTTTAGAAATGTGGTTAAACTTTGTCTCAGGATAGTGCCTGTGAATAATGGTTGTTTATATGTTGCAGGTGAGCTCCCTTGGCCAAGAGGTAGCTGAGCTGGGCCGGATAATGCGAAACCTTGCCTTCCTAATAGAATCCATGATGACCTCTTCACAAACATCCAAGATTTGCAGCCCACTCTGTACCCCAGGACACTTGTCAGCCTCATCTAAACCACCTGAAGGCCAGGTCACTCCCTGGATCATTCATCCTGCTCCCTCACAGATGCATCCTGGAGGACTTGCAACCATAAGGGCCCAGGAACCAGATATAGCTTGCCTCTCTCCAGCTCCTTGCTCGTCAGATGTATCACACCCTGTTGCCCTACCCACTTCACCGCTTACGGGCCTCTCCACTGGGACTCTATTGCCCAGATCACCCCTTAGTGGACCTTTTACTCTAAGAAGTCGTTCACAGAGCCTGGATACCCCATCTGTTCATCTCCACCCACCCCCACAAACCCCTGGAACTCTACCCCGCGCTGGCCAGACATCACTGGGACAAGGGACAGGTCATAGGCCCCTGGGTTTGTAGCAGCAGGACTTTAATGTGGACCATGTGATCGAGAGAGGCGATGGGGCACATGAACTCAGAGTTGGACTGAGCAATGTAGATGAAGGCACACAATAAAAGCCATGGAGCAATGGCTATTTGTTTTTTCACTTATTTAAAGGCACAATTAAAAGGAAGACACTAAAGGGACTTGTGTTATCAGTTTATCAATGCAAATATATTGCATGACCATGACCATGGTCCATCCTTGACCATACAACTTTTGATCCCAGGTCTAAACTAATTCAAAGCCAATTAAATCTGATTTAGGCTTAAACCAAGCCATAAGTCTTCCCCATCTAAAGCCATCACCAGAGACTGAGCCACCTCATCTCCTGAACCTCTAACCCTTTAAAACCTAAACCCTATGCACAAAAACAAAAAGCTGCTTTGCAATAGTCTTGTAATAAGCCTTCTGCAGGGGACCTATTAGGACCATTTTACAAGTAAAATGCCTTTGGAGTATCATTTCTTCAAAGAACCCCTGACAAGTACTTTATCCCTACGCACAAATTCAGCGACTCTTGTGCTGGGATTAAGAGGAGCTTTGTTACAATTTATAGAGACTGCCTGCACGCTTAGCATTCAGTTATTTATTGTAAGACATACTTTCAGTAAGTATAATACACCATTTGACAAATTATATGAAAATAAAATATAATTTCTGTAGTCATGAGAGCATGCAATTTAAGTGTGAGCCGACATGCTTGAGTGTTTAATCAAATCATTTAAATGATTCACAAACCATGACAAGGCTCCAAAAATTAAGTGTGTTTACACAACCCTTTTCAAACTTGACTCTTACGATGAAAACTCAGGCACGTCGCACAACAAGCTGCAATGTACTGCGTGTCAGTTTATGAACTGGTGCACTTTCCGATCTGTTGATGATTGCGGTTGGAAAAGTCCCTTTAGTTTCTGCCCATTTATTTTTTAAAGCATGTGTAAAAGAGGTCGGCATAGTGTAGCAGTAGGTCATTGAGACACTGTGTAGAGCTGTAAGGCACAATAGAAAAGCATGAAGGTCACCATGACATTGTGTGTTTCTCTCTTGTCTGTCTGTGCATTTTTTTCCTCTAGATGCCCCTCAGGGCAGGAGAGAGGAACAGCAGGGACATGTCTTACACAATGTGAGTGTGTGCGTGCATGTGTGTTGAGGGACAGGGTATTTAAGGAGCAGACTCCGGAGCCGGAGTGACATTGTTGATGCATGTATGGTGCACGTTAAGCTGAGAGGAAGGGGTAGAATATTGAGAGGCTTATTTGTAGGTTGGTAGAAAGTAAGTTTGAGGAGGAGGAGGAGGAGGAGGAGGAGGAGGAGGAGGAGGAGGAGGAGGAGATGGGGGCTTGCTCTTTAGCTCTGGTCCTGGGGGTTTGGTTGCCGGTGGCAATGCAGCCCCTGCTGTCTCTCTTTCTGGCACAGACATAGACCACCCACTCTGCTTGCCTCAGTCTTTCTCTCTCCCTGCCTCTCAATCTCTCTCTCTCTCTGTCTTTGTCTATCTCTCTCTACTGTTCCCTTTCTATTATCACCTGCATGTGATCTTGTTAGCATCAAAATTTCTATTTACCTGTTACTACGCTGTCTTAATAATATTAACCAACATTCTAGCTCTAGAATTGTTGAAAAGTCCAGATATTGCAATACTATGACAGTGTCTTGCATTTAAACCAAAGTGCTTGCTGCAACAGTGCTGCAATCACACCGGTTCCAGCTCTTTTGTTTCCAGTCCCGTACCTCTTTTAATAATCTAGTTTGGCAAAACTGTCAGCATAGCTAAAAATTAATTAACCCCTATATGCAGAGTGTAAAAGTGGTTCATTCTGCCCTCTTTTTAATAAGAATTGTACTCTACAAAATTTTTCTCATTTTTTAAATCAAAGATTTTAATGTGGTACATAAATGATAAGATAAGATAAGATAAGATAATCCTTTATTAGTCCCACAAGTGGGAAATTGCTTTGTCACGGCAGAAAGTGGACAGTACAAAGAGAAGCAAAGATTAAAAAAACAATAGAAGAAAATAAAATACTATTGAAGTTTCAAAACCTATGGTTCACTCCCCAGTCCATACAGTCCATTAACGACCTGGTCTGTATTTGACATTAACGCATTTACATATAGCCACCTATTCAGCCTGCAACAGCTACTGTATATTCACAATGAAGGTATAAAGGATGTTTCGGTTCAGACTGTTTTTTGGAAAGGTGCACAGTGCAGGACATAACTGAGGTCATTTTCAAACATTAGCATTAAAAGTGCAAGAACGAAAATAGCCTGTTAAATTCTAAGGGATAAAAAGAGGCTAAAATAAGGTAAAAACACATTATGTCTCTTTTCTCCACAAGTGGACCTCAATAATAAAAATAAATAAATAAACAAATAATGCACAAAAAATTTGAATATGAGCCCTTTTACTGCAAAGAAAATAATCTAACAGCTGAAAAAAATATATTGTCATGAATTTCAAACAAGCAGATAAATGCACAAGAAAAAGAATTCAGACTACAGTCTATTATTATTGTTATTGTGACTGAATGATTGTTTTCTATATCTAAAACAATATTATTTTAATCTGACTTTTGCTCTGAATGTATGCTTACGCTTCTGCATAAACAGACACAATGCATCTAATAGAAGAGGCTGAGCATCATTATCTGCAACTTTGGCAGTAGTCAAAACACTGCTAAGCATTTGCAGTGGCACCAGTTTACCATGTGTGCACTAAAGCAACTATAGTAAATGATCCGTCAACCTTTTCTCAGAAGCTTTTTTGCCTACAGGTTCTAGCACGCCTGACTTCATGAACATGTGTTTTAAGGAGTGACATTGTCAAAATCAAAAATAGAAGAGGCACCTAAAGTGACAATCTGGAATGATTTAGTATACCAAACCTGCAAGAACCAAGACAAAACGCAAAGGCAAACACACAGGAGAAGACAGGACGAGTGGCAAAGGAAAGGGAGAATATTCCATTAGAGAATTACTCTCATTTAGATTTGTTATAAAAAGCAAGCTTCTCTTTTCATCCCCCATGTTATTTTAGTTCATCTCTAGTTCCAATTCCATTCCTATGTTCTGTCCTTTATTGCACTCTTTAGAAATAAGTATAGTGATTTTTATATACTATCATTGCATCTATTTTCAAAGAGCCTATGTCATGGAAAACTGTATGTTACAGGTCTGTGTATTAGGGCCTCTGCAGTTCTTGAGTGGTCCATGTGGTAGAGTGAAGTGACTTTGATGTCAAAAGTAGATGCTGGCATCTGCACCACTAGGAGGTTTGCATAAAGGGGTTGATTAATTAAGTTTAGTAGCCACTAATTAACATACTCTCATTTGGATAATTGTCATTTGTGATTATTACGATCGCTTCATTAATAGAAACAGAAACATCTCTGGTCAAACTATTCCTTTAATTCCTTCTCCAGTTCTTGGCCAGTAATAGGAATATAATGCTGTTCTGTTGCCCAAGCGCAGGGCATTTTTATATTTATATGAATGTATCACAGCTAAAGATGTATTTTTGTACCTCAAAGACCCAGGGACAGTCTGGAACTCCATGACAATAACAGCTTGTGCAGTGTGTATTTTAAATGGTTGTAGAGGGGGATGCTGGATGAAAGGTTTCATGAGGGACAATACAGTGCCATCCAGAATCTCAGTACAACACTCTCACTGTCTCTTTGGCTGTGTGAGACTCTCTGTCCTGCTGGGAATGTAACTGAATGACTTTAATCTTCTTTGATATGATATTATTAGAGCAAAAGCCTGTTATGCTAATAAACTACTGCTACTGTTTAGTGGATGTTTTGGACTGTTCTCCTTATTTTGTCGCAGGCCCCTTTTGTACCAAATCTCTCACTTACCTTTTCAGTGTAATATGGTTAAAGCACTGGGGTATTCTAGAAACAAAAAGTTAAGGTAAGTTTTAATATCCGAGAAAGCTGTTTGATATACAAAGTAATAAGTAGTTACTGTCTAACTGTTGTCCTTTCAATGAATGTGGAAGACATAAGTGTTGATGAGCAATACACAAACAATACATCTGCATTCTTATTTCAGTTCGCTCTGGGCTTATCCAAGTTTGATCCGAGTCTATAGGTTATTTCTTCTTATGATTGTTTAAGGGTGGTATGTAGAAAGATGACGTGGTGATAATAGATTAAATTCCACAGCAGGGAATCTGGACCTGGCCTGACTTGAAGAATCCTCCCCAGGAGGTACACAGCTCCTCCAATGGTCATTTACGTACATTTCTTTCCTTATAAACTTCATTTGCACCTTTTTTTTTGGATGATAAACATTCTAATATTCACTCTTAATATCACAGAAAAGTACCAAGTTGGAAAAGTATCAAACTCAAACACAGATTTAACACAGTTTTTGCCTGTTTTGGAGGTCCTATGCATTATTGTTCCTCAGTAACGCTGATGGAATATACCACATTTATATGATGGAAATGTGTATGATTTGCAAAAGTAAAGGCTAGTTGGATTATCTTCTTTGTAATCAAACAAATCAAGCTTTTAAAACTGTTTTTATTGTGGAGTTTTACACAATTTTGTGAGACGAAAAGGCTGCAGGACACAGCTGTTTCTGAGGAGAGGTGTGAATCATCTTCACAGAGTCACACACAGACCCAACAGTGTCCCAATCAATCTGATAGCAGCGTTATGGGGGGAAACATTTAATTTAATTATATTAATTGAAAAAAAGACCATTTCTGTTTTGTCAGTGAAAGGGCCACTAGGGGGCCTAGATAAAAAGGGCGACTGGAATAAAACTTGAGAGTGTGCCATATTTGGTATCTGTTAACTTCTCACATATTTGTAGTTTTTTTCGAGCTAACGGGTACAAAGTGGAAGTTACGATATGACTAGGCTAGCACCATTATCTGAGGGCACAAGGGACTAGCAGTTGCCCGCTATTTTTCAGACCTCAGATTCCTTTGTCTACATTTCAAGTTATGTCACCTATTATGGCTTTTTGACATCTAAAGTTCTAAAGTGGAGGTATTTTTAAAAACTTTCTGAATAGCCCATCCCAAGTTAATAGCAGTTTAGTCAGATTGTAACTGCCTTTTTAATAACAGCCCCTGCGTTTCACAGAATCTCTTCCTCTTAAGCATCAATCTTCTGATGCACTGCATTTTATGTGCAATGTTTGTGTGTGTCTCATCCATGTCCTTGGCGTGTTGTCCAGGTTCCACTGCTGTGCGAGAGACAGATGTGTTGAGTAGCCGTGACAGAGCATGACCGTACAGACGCATGCCAGACGTCGAAGGTGTGTGTCTCTCTGTCGCCACGGCCATGATTCATCTGATGAGAATAACATGTGTTGACAAGTCTCCATGGTTACAGCCTAAATGAATGGAAGAGGCCAGCTATGAAGGGCAGAGTAACAGAAAGAGAGAGAAAGAGAGAAAGGAGAAAGGAAGAGGGGGATGTGAAGGTGAAAACAGTTTAAGAGGGTGGAGTAAAAGACATGTTGAAAGGACTTAAACACGCACACGCAGACACACTATAGTTGAGGATATTTTCTAATTCTCCATAAAAGAGTGACACTGGCATTCCTCTTTTTCATCTAAACTTCAAAAAGCAAAACATCTGGCTGCCTGACAATGTAGACATAAATGGATCGCTAACGGTTAGTAACGATTATCTTTGTGTTACATTTATTGTTCAAGAAAGGTTCAATAAAATCTCAATTTTAAGACAGATTAACTATACTTCTAAGAATCATGTGAAAAGTGTAGTGAAGGCAAAAAGTGTTAAAAAGGTAAAGAGTGCTGGTGTCTAGAGTGCCGTTAGTTCCTGGTACAGCCTGTGATACAAAGGAGATTCTGGCAACTGAAACTTTCTGGCAACTGAAAAGAATGCCTTTTATTCATATGAAATATTTATGTCCTTTCAGTCAGACTTGAAAAATTTGAAGGTTATTGATTTGAGTTTTATATATATATATGTTTATATAATTTATAAATTATATAATTACATTAACCATTATATGTATAATTTAATTAATTACATTAACTACCTTTTTTGTAGATTAAGCAGAGATTAAGCAGAGAATTACCTATTTAAATTTGTTTGTGTTTCTTGAGTGTCTATATTATTATTATTATCAATTGTATTTGGTTTGGAAAGCAAGCACGTTATGAAAATGTTATTAATATACTGACAGTTAATCTCTTCAAGACAAATTAATAAGGCTCTTTATTCCACTCCAAGCATTTAAAACATTATTTCCACTAATTCAATGTAATTACAATGGGAAAAAAAAGAAATTTAACTACAAATTTCATGTGCATGAATGACTAAGGGAACCTTTTTATCACCTTATAGTTATGATTAAGTGAAACAGAATAATAAATTACTGCTTAAGAATTCCTGAACGCTGTAAATTAAAAAAAAGTGAAAGATAAATTGGAACATGCTTCGGGTACATTGTATTTGTTAAAATCTCTTTGGGTGCCCAAAGTGACGTGATTTTGTTAAAAATATTTGTCCTACTGAAAGCATGTGCAAGACATGTCTTAATAATTAATAATTAATCATAAATAATTGTCTTAATGTTTTTTTTTTATTATTTAGCATCAGTTTAAATCCCATTGCATTACATTTATTTTATAAGAATTAACCAATATATACAACAGACCTGGTGACTCACCACAGACTCCGTTTTTGATCTCACTGTCTATAATAAAAGAAGGCCCAGGACTGGTTTGATCGCAGTACCTGAAATCAAGGCAACTCTAGGGAATAAGTACAGAACATTCAAGGTTAGAATGCTGTCTATGCTAGAAAAGAACACGAAAGAAGTAAGTGGCTTAGAAAAGCTCAGAAAAAGAAGATATTCAGTGAGACAAACATTTGCAATAATTGCTATTTTACCATAAGACTTCACATGATCCTTAGAAACCCAGCTTACTTCTATGCAGTCCATAGATTGCATGTTAATCTTAAAGGAGAGGAGAAATCTCTGCTGCTGAAGCACTAGACCAATGCATTTGAGCATCCTCCTCATTCAGAGCAACGCTTGCATTTGAACTCTTCTGAGCTCACTTACAACATCCAGACTTCCCAAAACGGTTTAGAATTTGAGTTCTGACAGAATTCCTACTGCTCTCCTGACGACTGATGTTTATGCCCTTACCCAGAAGCCTTCATCACTTCGTTCTGATGGTGTGGCAAGAATGGAAGGACAACAACACTGAAATTTTACATAAAAAGGACAATGATAAACCAATGTGTAGTACCTGCCATAGCTCTCGCCCTTCTGTGATGAAAGTCTCAGTGTGGGTTTAGAAAGGACAGCAGCACTTCTGATATGATCTATGTCATCCACATTACACTTCTCTCCTATAAATTCCTCTCTCGTGAAAATGTCGTTTGGTTACAATATCGTTTGGGCACCCTTGTTAATTTCATCCGACTTCAAACTCTTTCTTAATCTCTAACATCCATGGTATACAGACTGCATACAGAGTCTTCCTTGCCTATTGCCCCATCGCCATACAATCAGGACAGCTGTTTTTCATCATTATTTTTGTGTTACTGTAAACAGCTAAACACATGGCTCAATCTGCATGTGTAGCATTTTTCTATGACAACATGTCACCTCACGCAACTGCCAGAGAATATCTGACAGAGGGAGAGAGAATTAGAGGGGGAGGGGGGAAGAAACAGGGAGAGATGCAGAGAGAGAGAGAAAGGCAGAGAGAGAGAGAGAGAGAGAGAGAGAGAGAGAGAGGCAGACAGAAAGGGACAGAGGGACATATTGAATGTAGAGAGGCAGAGAAAAGAAATATGAAATGGAAAGGCGTGCGTGTCCGTGCATTGTGTACAATAGCACTATTCGCTGTTGTCTGATAGCCCTAACCCAAATACACTAGCTATTCATCACTTCACCCTTCCATTACTGAGAATAATGCAGCTCTTCCATTCAAATGAATGAACAGACATGCACACACATACACACAAATAAATGGCACAGCTGAGTGAGTAAAAGTAGATAAAGCTTTGTTTTGTGTTCACAAAAAGCATTTCACTCATGCATTATCACGTTCCACGTTGTGTTAGGCAAGCACCTCATTATGTAACAAAAACATGATCCTATTGCTTCTAATGTGACATTTGCCAACTTCAGCTACAGTCACATGCAAAAGTCTGGGCACTCCTGTCAAGTAACATGCTTTGTTGATTTTTTAAGTGGGAATAAGTACACATTCTCTACAAAGAACATATTCCTGTAAAAAAACAAAACATAAAATGCAGCCTTTGTAATGTAGCCTAGAATTTAGATTACATTTACATTTACATTTACGGCATTTCGCTGACGCTCTTATCCAGAGCGACGTACATCAGTGCTCAAGTAGTCC
>JBBPCZ010000148.1:6922053-6954868 GCA_037974445.1 Brycinus macrolepidotus | reverse complement strand
CTTTGTAAACTACTGTAGAAATGACAGGAATACTTCAATTACATTTATTTCCTAGGAATTGTTAGGGGTGCCAATAACTGTGGAACAGGTGATTGTATGAAAAATAATTCTCTCTTAGTCAGGGATTTTTTTTACCCCTTAAAATTCACTTGAGTTGAAGGTTACATTTTTCTACAATTTTAAGTGTGAGAGTATGCTTCTGCAATACATATTAGTAATATATGCAATGAATATTATTACATGTGAAAGCTTGTTTTTAATGAATACTTTGATTTTTATGTGAAAGCTTGTTTTTAATGAATATTATGAAAGCTCGTTTTTAATGAATACTTTGATTTTTATGTGACAGCTTGTTTTTAATGAATATTTAGATTTTTGTTTACAGTCCAGAGTCCAGTGTTCCTGCTGTACAGGAAGTGCGTAGCTGCTGGGCCGAACTGACGTGGCGCGAGGGGCGGAAGTGGCTGTGTGTGTTTTGGTTCTAAAGGGAAGTTGAGAGAGGGAGAGAGAGAGGAGAGGGACGGTCTCGGGGTTCGGCGAAGTTAAACATCGCCTCAGACCCAAATCCGGGAGAAACGCCCGCTCAGCACTGCGCCCCTGCGGCCCGAGATCACTTTGTGAGTCCAGGTAAAGAGAAAAGTCGGCGTGTGGGGCTGGGCCGGCGGGTTTAGCCTGTTTGTTGTGTCTCGGATCAGTTAGCCCGAGGCCCGCTGCCCTGGTTCTGCCCTCAGAGAGCCGCTGTCTCTCTCCGTCCTGCCCTCAGACGAGCCCAGACCTCCCTCAGAACCACACTCTAACAGCCTCATATGTGCTGAGACTCAGACCTGTCAGAAAGACCCGAGACCGGCCTGAGTGAGGGCGAGTCTCACTCCAGCCCGTCTGTCTGTGTCTCTTCTGAACAGACCGCCCCTCTGACCCGTCCACTGCTGTGACTCTGGGCTCGGGCAGGGTGCTGCTCCAGTTCGGACTGGTGTCGTCGGTTCAACCGTGTTGACCCACGCGTCGAGTAAACTAGTTTTCAGGGTGTTTTCTTTAAAAAAAATGAAAAATGGCGGCCTTCTGTTTTTGGAAAACAAGAGGAACTGAGAAAGTGGGGGGAAATAATGGGAAGGTGATGTGAAGAGACAACACGCTGAGTTTATCCAGCGATTAGGTGTGTGTTGATCTGTCAACCGTACAGAATCGGGTGTTCTTTACCTCGAAATGTTATCAGTGTCAACAGACAGGAATAATCCAACTTCCTCGAGTCGCCCTCAACATCAGCTGTCTGCCAGCAGTCCAGCGTTTATTTGGCCTGATATTATTACACTTCATTACACTGGTGGCCTAGTGGTTAGGGAGTTGCCCCTGCGATCAGAGGATCGTGGGTTCGAATCCCAGGACTGCCAGTGGCACCACTGAGGTTCCCTTGATCAAGGCACCGTCCCCACACATTGCTCCCTGTCTGCCTGCTGCTTCACTTGAGTGAATGGGTTAAATGCAGAGAAAGAGTTTTGTGCTGTTCATACTGTATGCTGTGGTGTGTTCATGTATGACAAATGGTCACCTCACTTCACTGTGTGGACAGTGGCTGCTGAAAGTTGCCAGTGCTGCAGAGAAATGTGATCTTTATGCCATGAAAGCTGGCATGCTTTTTCTAAGCCAAGGATTTTGAATTACTAGGCAAACATCTCTGCTCATGGAAGCAACACATGCATGTATACATTACCTGGTATCACATATTTCACACACAGGAAACCTAGTCATTTTCTCAGATGTTAGGCTGTAATTTTGGCATGACGCACGTATCAGGCTTATTTTTATGCTGCGTTAAACCATATAATGGTGCCTTGGCATGTAAGAGTGTTGTCTGTTTTCCTTAGAGTAATGTCAGCTAGGGCTGTTGCAACATCACAGTATCAGTGAACGCATGCTTGTACATTGGCACACATTTCATTATTGCGCCCCCTTCACAGAATTGAAACATATATATGTATATTTAAAAGAGAAAACATTGGAAAACTCGACAAAAAAGTACTGGGCACAATGATTTTTTTTTTTTTTTTTAGCATACCACATACCTAAATCCAAGTCAACAGGACTACTTATGCTCTCTTTTATATATTTATATATGTGTGTGTTACACAAAAAAACACAATCACACACACACACACTATATATATATATATATATATATATATATATATTACACACACACACATATAATAAAATGTGTGTGTGAACATAGAGAGCTGTAATACAAGGTTTGTCTGGCAGTGTAAAATGTAGGGCAGTGTTTGTTTTGACAACTTACAAGCTTCTTGCTTGAGTTATGCTGTCCCTCCTTTATTAGCATGAAAGACACATTTCTTACTGCCGATCTGTGTTGCATAATTTGATGATGTTCCTTGCTCAGCATGCACAGACTGATATCTAGGCTAAATCTAAATCAGTCGCTTATTGAACAGTAACTGAAAGTCAAATGGATCAGGGCTTTTGTTCCTGTGGAATGTGATTCCTAAGCAGACACACTTTCTGTGCTAAAAGGGATACCTGGAAAACCTTAGAAAATCATGACATTTTATGAGAGATTTATTGAGGAACAAGACTCTAGTTTTGGTTTGGGTGCACATAACCTGTGCTAGTTGGACTATGCCAGAATTTCTTCACAATGCACAATCAGTGACTGAACAGTGATGAAGATTGGCTTGGTGTATAATGATATATTGTGTGTAGTGGTAGGCAGTGTTTCTCACTATATTATGATTGTTTCAGGAATGTTTCAGAAATAATGAACTCATCATACCAATAGTTTGACCACCATGCTACCATGCCTAATGAAATGAAAGCATTAGATACTTAGCCTTCTGTTATTTGCAGTGGATGCTTTTAACTTTCACTTGCCATTGATCATGTGAAGAAGAAAAGAAGAACTAAAGATCCATGTTTGCATGAAGCCTAAGCAAGCAAATCAGTTTTCACCTTTATCAAAGTCAAGGCAGTATCAGAAGTAGGTACTTAGAACTATGCAGGCAAAAAAGGAAAGCAGGGAGAAAACAAAAGGCCAATGGTCAATGTGAAAGTGCTCATTTCTTCATTTTTTGAATACTTTGTAGCCCTTACTGGAACAGTGCAGTGTGAGTGTGCCAGACGCAGAAGGGGACATTGACAGCTGTCATGGCCAATCGGGGAGGAGCAACCCGGCCCAATGGACCCAATGCAGGCAATAAGATCTGCCAGTTCAAACTGGTCTTGCTGGGAGAGTCAGCTGTGGGCAAGTCCAGCCTTGTGCTTCGTTTCGTCAAAGGCCAGTTCCATGAGTTTCAAGAGAGCACAATAGGAGGTACGGGACTCTGTGAGCATGTGTCTGTATGTTAATGCATGTGCATGAGTGTATGCAAGAGAGAGAGGAGTGATAGGAATATTTTTCCTTTATATAAATGTTAGAATGGATGAAAGTACACACAAGACCATTGTGGTGCAGCCTCACACTAAACCTGTTCAGTCTGCTGTAATTTAACTGACCATTGGCATGAAAGGGTACAGTGGTTTCTTTAACTTTGTGTCCACTCGTTTATTTGAACTGGTCATGTTAGAAGGCCACGATTTTGTTAGTTATTCGTTTAAAAAATGTAAAAATGAAACTGAATGTGGTCTTGAAAAAACTTGCTAGCTCATCAGTACAATTGGTTTGTCTGCTGTGGTCATGTTTGCAGTGAACTGTGGACAGCTTTGCACAGCATATACAGTTCTAAGGAAAAAATGAATTTCATGCAAGTGAGCCCTATCACTAATAACAAAGACGAGCCTTATGTAATAACATGTTACATATTCCTGTATTTGTTGCAGAAATGGTTTAAACAGTCATAGTCAAACAAAAAGCATGTATAACTCTGACATAATGAATAGACATAAATGGTTTTTCATTGTTCTAGGTTCTTTGGTGATTTATAGGCAGCATTATCTTTGAAGAAAACAAAACACAAAAAGTAAATTTTAAAACATCATCCCAACTTTGAAACATGGTGGAACATGATGGCATCAGGCTGCTTTTTGTTAGTTAGTAGAGTTGTTTAAAATTAAAAATCAATATTTTTCCCACCAATATTAAACTTTTAAATAAAACTTCATTCAGTATGGCTCAGATCAGTTGAGGAGCATCCAGAAATCCAAATGATCCCAAGTGTTCATATCGTTTTTTTTTGGTAACTATTTATGTGTTCCCAACATAAAAGTCCTTTGTTTAAATTGTGTATATCCTCTGACTTTTATAATACTATCACGTTGTCATTTTGTGGTGGTGATAAATTAGAGAAGTTGCTCTAGATTTGATAAAGTGATCTGCCTAAATATGCTAATTTATAGTCAAATGTTTCTCAGTGCTATAATTTGTTAGAAAGCTAATGCATGTCATGGTACTGAGTTAAATTTTACGCTAAACATATAGTGTTGTCGGGTTAAATGAATAGGACACTACTGCATGGGGGTATTTTTTAATTTTCCAGTTTTGTATTATACTATCCACTGGATTAATTGCTAAGTACAGATGGAACAATAGAAAAGAAATCCTTACTTGAGACTTGATTTAGGCTTGCTGAAGGAGACTTTTGACTGGTGTGTGCTGACCTCTTCTTGACTCTTCTGGTCTCAGCGGCCTTCCTGACACAGACAGTCTGCTTGGATGACACAACGGTGAAGTTTGAGATTTGGGACACAGCTGGACAGGAGCGCTACCACAGTCTGGCTCCCATGTACTACAGAGGTGCCCAAGCTGCCATTGTGGTCTACGACATCACCAATGAAGTGAGTCATTGGTGTGTTGATTCACCACAGTGATTTAACTTTTGTTGTGATCTATATACACATTTAAGTGCTAAATACTGTCTACAATAGTGCAATATTTGGTAAATGAGAATTGCACGTTAACTAATTCTGTATTTTTACTGGTACAGTTGTTTATTGGTGCAGTTGCAAGTACTATAGAGGTACCCTGTTGTAAATTGAGGTCTTTGTTTACCTTCATTTGTTTTCAAAACTACTTTGTAGTGCAAGTTTGATCTAATCAGAGGAATATATGTAACCTTTTTTTTTTTTTTGGAAAATATGAATAAGAAAGTTCTAGTTGATGACAAAGAATCTAAGTAATAGATTAGATATGAAAATAGGGGTGGTGGTGGCCTAGTGGGTAGGATACTTGCCTCTGGACCAAGAGGTCGTTGGTTCGAATCCTACCTTCAGCATACCACCACTGGGTTCCTGAGCAAGACCCTTAACCCCAAGTTGCTCCAGGGAGACTGCCCCCTGTAGTAAGGGAATGGAAGTCGCTTTGGATAAAAGTGTCTGCTAAATGCCATGAATGTAAAATAAACTCCCTGCAGTTCACCTCCCCATGAACTTGTTGGGCAGGGGGGGGGGGGTCTCACCATATTTGTATACTACTAACACTAGAGAATTTTTTGTAGTGCTTCTGATCACACATCGCTTCTCATGTTTGCTTGTTTATGTGTAAAATCAATGAAGAATTTGGTTATTGAATTTTGAATATTCTGTATAGTAGGCTATATGCACAATATGCTCATAACTGCAGTAAGTTTGTGAAGCTCCACATCTGCAAGCATTTGTTTCTTTTTTTTTTTAGCTGTCCTAATTGACCAAGATAAGGTTTTGTCATTTTCATTTCTTTTAATAACGATCACTAACTAATCAGTCGTATGTATAATCAGTTGTTGCTCAGGATTTATAAGCTTACATCATTGCAAAAGAACAGAATATATATGGCACTGGCACTAAGATGTGGGAAGTAGATCTTTTAAGTCCTGTAAGTTGTGAGGTGGGGCCTCCATGGATCAGACTAGTTTGTCCAGCACATTCCACAGATGCTTGATCGGATTGAGATCTGGAGAATTTGGAGGCCAGGTCAACACATTTTTTGTCATGTTCCCTAAACCATTCCTGAACAATTTTTGCAGTGTAACAGGCTGAAAGAGGCCAGTACCATTAGGAAATACTGTTTCTATGTTGGGGTGTATTTGGTCTGCAGCAATGTTTAGGTAGGTGGTATGTGTTAAACAGCCACATGAACGCCAGGACCCATGGTTTCCTGGCAGAACATTGTCCAGAGCATCACACTGCCTCTGCCGACAGACCTTCTTCCCATGTTGCATCCTGGTGCTATCTCTTCCCTAGGTAAACATACCCTGCCACATATTGTAAAAGAAGATGTGATTCATCAGACCAGACCACCTTCTTCCATTGCTCCTTAGTTCAGTTCTGAGGCTCCCATGCCCGTTGTAGGCAATTTTGGCAGCGGGCGAGGATTGGTGTGAGCACTCAGACTCCTCTGAGGCTACACAGCGCCATATGCAGCAAGCTGTGGTGCACTGTGTTCTGACACCTTCTTATAATAGCCAACATTAAGTTTTTTTTAGGAATTTGTGGTATAATAGCTTTTCTGTGGGATCAAACCATTCGGGCTTCCTTCCAACTACCACTTTTGGTAGGTACTGAACACCACATCGCAGGAACAACCCACAGGACCTGCCGTTTTGAAGATGCTCCGACCGAGTCGTCTAGCCAAAGTTGCTCAGATCCTTACGCTTGCCCATTTTTGCTGCATCCAACACTTTAACTTAAAAAACTGACTGGTCATTTGTTGCCTAATATATATACATCATCAGTGTTTTGTCAGTGGTTTCAGTCTTGTGGCTCCTCAAGACTAGGTGTATATATTCACAGCTAAATAGTAAAGACCTCATAATTTTAGCCACGAGTTAAGAGTTTTTAGAAGCCATGGGGCTAACTCATATGAAGAGATGTGGTGTCCCATTTCAGTTGCGTTGCCAAGGATAAACGATAATATAATATAAGCTTAAATTATAATATAAATCAAAAAGTAGCTTTGTAGTACTTTTAAGTATTGTAAAAACGTGTGCTTTGTAATACATATTCTGACCATGCGTATTTAAAAATGTAATTTTTCAAATCTTGGTTTGTAGTTGTTTTATAGAACCTAAAGACTACATTTATAACCAAAGTTAAGTATGTGGTATTTATTACATAGCTAATGTTATACAAGTAGCTGCTGATCCAATTTACTGCTAACCAAAATATTACTTTTTATGCTACTCAGGAGTCATTTGCGAGAGCAAAGAATTGGGTGAAGGAGCTCCAGAGGCAGGCTAGCCCAAACATTGTCATAGCTCTTTCTGGAAATAAGGCTGACCTTGCTAACAAAAGAGCTGTTGACTTCCAGGTGAGTTTCAGAGTGTTACAAAAAAAGAATGTGTGCATAAGTGATTTGTTTATTTATTTATTTATTTATTTTTTAACGTGTGTATGCAAATGCAGAATTTATTTCCAGGCCTTGTACAAAGCAACCATGGATTAACTTTATTCAGAAATCTTTTTAACATTAGTTGATTAATCATTTTGTTTGATATGTTACAGTAGTTTCAATTTTTCAGTACAGCAATAATAAGGAGCAGCGAAAAATATACCTCATTAATATGTTAATGTTTCCATTTTCAGATTATTAGAGCATTCATAAGTATACAAGTGCATTTGACACAAATGTTATGCTTCAAAATGTGCTAATGCTCTAGCCACAAGCTAATGTTCTAACTTCAAACTAACATGCAACACACAAGCCACAAGCTAACGTGCTGGTCAATATACAATGATATACAAAACATAGATGTGTTGCAATACAATTAGACATAGTTTCATCCCTTTAAATTGCTTAACTGAATCCTCATACACTATATGGACAAAAGTATTGGGGCACACCTGTTTTTCAGGGTTTGGGCAAGGCACCTTACTTTCAGTGAAGAGTAATCTTAATGCTTCAGCATATCAAGACATTTTGGACAACGCCATACTTCTAACTTTGTGGATACAGTTTGTGGAAGGTCCTTTTCTAGTCCAGCATGACTGTGCCCCAGTGCACAAAGCAAGGTCCATAAAGACATGGTTGGATGGATTTGGTGTGGAAGAACTTAACTGACCCACACAGAGCCCTGACCTCAACCCCATCCAACACTTTTGAGATGAACCGGAACGGAGACTGCGAGCCAGACCTTCTCGTCCAACATCAGTGTCTGACCTCATAAATGCTCTACAGAATGAATGGGCACAAATTCCCACAGAAAGTCTCCAAAATCAAAGCATTCCAAGAAAAGTGGAGGCTGTTCAAGCTGCAAAGGGGGGGGACCAACTCCATATTAAAGTATTTGTATTTGAATGCAGTGTCATTAAAGTCCCTGTTGGTGTAATGATCAGGTGTCCCAGTACTTTGTCCATGTAGTGTACTTTGAGGGTTTAAAATGTCTATGCGATTGAGAAGTTATCAGAAAGATGAATTTTTTCTGGTCTCATGTATTCACAATGTTTACTTTGAAGCAATTATGGAAGTGTCTACTATAACTTTTCTTACTTGAAGAAAAATTCCATCATTGATCATTAGAATCCAAGATTTACAAACAGCAGGCAACAGTTGAACTGTTTTATCTGTTATCTGTTGCAGCCAGCTTGCAGTGTCATTAAACAGCTTGTGGTTATTCTGTTGAATCCTACCCCAAATTAGTGTTTAAAATGGTTTGTATCTTCAGGCATTGTTAATTCATTAACATATTTAGTGTTACTTGTTTTAAGCTGAAAATGCTTTGATGGAAGGTATCTTCATGAATTTAGCATGCCTATGTAGGTTTGCTTTAGATAGAACACAGAATTAAGCATCTGGAATGTTCAGCACAGCACAATAGCACTCCCATTACGATAATGTGTAGTAACAAACAATATGGTCAGTTTGTTGGCTCATTTGTCTGGGATGCTGTTTTTCAGGATGCCCAGTCTTATGCGGATGACAACAGTTTGCTATTCATGGAGACATCAGCTAAGACCTCCATGAATGTGAATGAGATTTTCATGGCCATTGGTATGTCTTCATTTATACCACAATGTTGCAGATCTCAGTTTTTATATATGGCAGTAGGACATTTTATATGTGCTGCATTTGCCCTGTTTGGTAAAATGCATGAAGTCAAATTTGCAATTGAGACGTTTTTAGGAGTGATGCTTGTTTCGGGTATGTTGTCTTTTATAACCAGTTCAGTTCGCTAACTTTTTGCTCTTTCTTTCCCCTTTTGCATTCCAGCTAAAAGGTTGCCTAAGAGTGAGCCCCAAGCTTCTGGAACCAACAGTGGGCGGAGTAGGGGCGTGGACCTAACTGAGACAGCCCCACCTGCCAAGGCCCCCTGCTGCAGCAACTAATGCAGACATTGCATACACAAAACTCTGTTACCACGACAACTAACGCAAGGCCCTGCCCCTCCCCTGACTTGGTTATGACTGTAACTAATGACATGCCCTGCTCTGTTCTCTTCCATAACTTGGTGGCCAGCAGTAACAAAAGCTACACCCTGCCCTTTTCCTTGTACAGGCCCTTCATTCTGTTTTCTGACGGTTATGACTTGAGTCCAGACCTAACTCTGCTTTCACAAATGCTCATTGGAAAATTCTTCCTTATGCCATTTGCTAGCCTTAGGCAAAGGGGGCGGGGCTTCTATATAAATCCACCCATCTTGTCATAGCTAAAGACTCTATAGCCTCTATTTCTCAGACAAGATCTTTCCTTTGTTTTCACCTTTTTTTTATTGTTTTGTTTTATAGAAAAAAATACTTTGCAGAATAATGAATGCATGGTTCACTACAAGGCCTAAACATAAATCAGAGTTTTAACCTTATCCCATGGCACAAGTGGTGAGAGAGGATGAGACAGATTATCCATGACCCCTCTTTCCCCCCTCTTTTTTCCATACCTCCCCTTCTCTGTGTGGCCCTACTCTGCTTCTAGTTGCCTCAGTGGCACTGTGCAATAGCTGACTGCCCACTTCTTTTGACTGTACTGCCTGTAAAAAAAAAAAAAAAAAAAACAAGCAAAAAAAACCTCTTACAGCCAACAAACTAACCACGCTGTTATTCACATACTTATGCACACGTACATATAATTGATGATTCCTTTCCCACAGTGCTCTCTGGCCTGTCACGGTGAGCCTTTACTATTTTGTCAGCACAGTTCTTTTGGCACAGTATGAGTGTGTGTGCCTGTGTGTCCTTCAGTCAGCATGCACGTCTAAGAATGCAAAGGGGTCTACACCGTGACACTGCGTTGATGTAGTGAAAAAAACATCTGCACCATTTCATTTAGCACACACTTCCCTCCACATACAAGACGAGTGGTCCTTTTTCGCCAAATCCCTTCCACAAACATAACCTGGTGTTAAACTTTTTTTTTTTTAAACCTCTCTCTCTCTCTCTCTCTGGTTTTAACACACCCAGGTGTTTTACTCCATGCCTTGCACTAATTTTGTTCATGAATTTATCTGCTCTAAATACAGCCAGAGTGATATAAATATATATATAAATAATTTACTGTAAATAGGGTGTTGCAATGTAGTCTACTTTTCCATTTACTGTTGCAGAACTAATGCTTGATAGGGAGTTGTCTAGATAATCATTAAAAAATGTACAGTAACCAGGAACTGCTTTGATAGGGGTTTGGACTTATGTTTCTTTTTTCACAAAATGGTTAAATTATAATCAATGGTGGTCTTATAAATGTATGTAGTGTTATTAACAAAAAATAAGAGAAAGAAAGAAACATCCAGTTTTGTTTGTGGTCTTTTACTTTTTTTTTTTAACCATTTCTTTTGGAGTAAGTTCACTCAACAAACAAGTGTGTGCAGCCAGAGCCCAAAAAGTGAGAGTCATGAAAATCATCTGTAGTTAAACCTTTTTTTTTTTTTTTTTTAGATGGAGGTTTAAAGTTTGATTTGGTTGGATCAAATGATGACGCCCAGTAATTATATTAACTACTGTTCTCTTTAGTCAAACCATAAGTCATCCTGATTAAAAACCAATTGTTAACGATGTGCTTACACTATGTTGCTATGTGCTTCATCAGGTTATTGCTTCTCTACACCAGACCTGAGCTCCACTTGAAAACTTTGGACTGAGACCTTGCATGAGCTGAATATTATGGGCATGTGTTTATCCCCAGGGTCGAGATCGGGACTGCAAATTGGTCCATTGCCAATTTTTTGTTTGTTTGTTTTTTTTTATTTTTGATACAATGAAGGATGTATCTTGTTAGGACTGGGCGTGTACGTTTACTGTTGCTTTACATATTTAACGTCCCTCTTCGTTTAACTTCTTTTTTTGCGTCTTCCACTTTTTAGTCGCGTTTATATGACCTTGAAATTCAGCCAGTGCGTCCCCCCCCCCCTCTCTCGAATCGAGGTGGAAATCATATCCTTTTTTGTTTCCCCTAGCGGACGCGGGGCGCACTTACAATGTCAAATGAAAAACAGGGATGAACGCCATGTCTGATCCTGCCGTGGAGGAGTAGAGGCAGCGCGGCGTCGTCGAGGATTTCGGAGCGCCGCGGAGCCCCTCGCCCTCCCCCCGTCTCCCCCTCCTCCTCCTCCTCTCCTCTCCTCCTCCCCACCGCGGGGCCTGGAGAGCGAGATGGCGGAGAGCGCGGCCATCGCCCAGGGCTCCCCGGCTGTGGGCGCTGCTGGCTCGGCTCCGGCGGCTCCAGGGGTCGCGGGAGCCGAGGGCTCCGGAGCGGCGGTCGGCTCCGCGCGTATCGCGGTGAAGAAGGCGCAGCTGCGCGCCTCGCCGCGCCTCAAGAAACTGGAGAAACTCGGAGTGTACTCGTCCTGTAAGGTAACGCAGGGGACGCGCACGGAGTTGCCCGGAGTACATTTCAGTGCTCTCTCTCTCTGCCTCTCTCTCTCTCTCTCTCTCTGTATGTGTGTGTTTTTTTTCGTGCACATTCGAGCTCCAGCCTGCTGAAACTCACTCGTAAATTTGCAAGCGCAGCACAAACGCCGTCGCCTTAATCCCGTCATTCGTTTGCAAAATCAGCTGCACAAGCACCGTTTTGTTTTTGTTTTTGTGCGGCGGGTGTTCACTGACGAGCCAAAATACAGAATAAAAAATAAATAATTAAAAAAACAACAAAAAAGGCGATGTTCAGCATTTCCGTGAGAGATATACGCGCGGTTCGGCCGAAGTGGCCGAGAGGACACACACACACACTCTCACGGGGCTGGAGCTGGCGGCTCGTCAGTTTCAGGGCTGTAAAATTTGTTTTGGTTAGATGTAGAAGCGGGAGTGCACGCTTTCATAAGTTCGTGGCTTAATGTTTTTGTTAAAATATGTATTGAGGGTCACACGAGAGGTGAGCTTGAGAGTGAAGTTAGTTATGAAACGCGGCTCGGAGTGAATTTGGTTCGTCGGGAGGCTGGAGCGCCGTCTTTGTTTTGACAGGATGACAGCTGCCGGGGGGCGGGGCCTACCAGCGTGCAGCTCGAGCTCGCCTGCACGCGCTGCTTCATGTGTTTACATTGATCAGAATCAGGCTCAGAATACTTTATTGATCCTGGAAGAAACGGCTTATGTTATGACTGCAAAGAGACACACAGAGACAAGAACAATAAACACTGAATTAATCAGAATCAGAAAACTTTACTGACCCCAGAGGAAATTGCTTATATTATGACTGCAACGACACACAGAGACAAGAACAATACACTGAATTAATCAGAATCAGAAAATTGTATTGATCCTGAAGGAACTGCTTATGTTATGATTGCATAGACACACAGAGACGAGAACAATAAACACTGAATTAATCAGAATTAGAAAACTCTATTGATCCTGGAAGAAACTGCTTATGTTATGATTGCACAGACACACAGAGACAAGAACAATAAACCCTGATTTAATCAGAATCAGAAAATTGTATTGATCCCAGAGGAAATTGCTGGTATTATGACTGCAGAGACACACAGAGACAAGAACAACAAACACTGAATTAATCAGAATCAGAAAACTCTATTGATCTTGGAAGAAACTGCTTATGTTATGATTGCACAGAAACACAGAGACAATAACAATATAAAGTCTAAATAAAAAAATATCTGTAGAAAAAAAACTCAGTATAAAACACACTATGCTATATACACAAATGCTGGGTATAAATACTAGAGATAAGTAACTTACAGTTAAGTGAAGTCTAATGACACAGATGGTAGTTAGGAGTATGTTATTGCACTTAGTAGAGATCAGTAGTATGTAAGTAAACAGCTGGTGTCGTAGTGGTTAGGGAGTTCGCCCTGAGATCAGAAGGTTGTGGGTTTGAATCCCAACACTGTTAGTGTCATCACCGAGGTACCCTTGAGCAAGGTACCGTCCCCACACACTGCTCCATGGGCGCCCCTCATTGGTGGCAGCCCCCTGCTTCACTTGGTGAATGGGTTCAATGCAGAGAAAGAATTTCACATTGTTCACACTCTGTGCGGTGGTGTGTTCACGCGTGACTATAAGGGGCCACTTTAATATTGATGTAAGTAGTGATATTGCACATGGTGAGACTATTGTACATAAGATATTGCACATCTAATGGGCAATAGTCTTACCATATGCAATATCACTACTTGTGTCAATATAAACAGATTAAATTGAAAAAGATTAAATTTTACTGTTCTGTTTGCTTCAGTTTATAGTGCATAGACTGTAGTCCTCAGCTTGACAGTATCCAAAAGGTTAACCAAAATCCACTTACAAGTTACAGTTACTTGATGCAATGGTTACTTTTAATATAGCTCATCCATACTGTACTGAAAAACTAGCTTTTTTAATTTTTTTATTTGGGGAGATGCTCGACTGTTGCATTTGTGGTGAGGCTGTTAATGTACAACTAAAACAGTGTGAGGAAAAACTCAATTTATTTATTTTTTCAAATAAGAGACAGATAACATCTAGGAACACTTAAATACTTCAGAACTAAGAAAATACTGCTGTAGTGCAGTGGCTGTTTATTGACCTTTTCAACTTCATGTTGTTTGGTGCCTCAAGTCCCCATGTCTTCCTTACAAAGAACCAGTTAATTAGATGTGTTTGGATCGAGGTGAATTAATTTGAAGTAAAATGCATTAAAAAAAATAATACAGATGGTGTTTTGTATATTTGTTTTTAAAAATTTGAATGATGGGTCAAAATAATCATATCTGCATGTGTTGCACTTCTGTCAGCTGGTGTATTCTCCCTCTCTTTGCTGCCACAGGCCGAGGGAGCTTGTAAATGTAATGGCTGGAAGAGCCAGAATCCGCCTCCTACTCCTCCCCCTCCAACGCCGCCTAGAGCAGAGCAGCCAATTGCTGTTAATCTGCTTGAGCCTTGTAGGAGTTGCAGCCACTCTTTAGGTAAGGGGTGTGTGTGTGTTTGTTTGATGCTGAAGAAATGCTGTAGTACTGCATGTTTCTAGGGCATGGTTGGACAAGCCTGTTAGGTTTCTGAAGTGGATTTCTCTCTGAAGTTCATCTCTCTTATTGGCCAGGAGATCATGTAACTCATCTGGAGAACATATCAGAAGAGGAGATGAACAGGTTGCTGGGTATCGTTCTAGACGTTGAATACCTCTATACTTGTGTCCACAAAGAAGAGGATGCAGATACTAAGCAAGTCTACTTCTCCCTCTTTAAGGTGACTACATTTGCACATTGAAATTTGATTTTTAAGGTGCTGAAATATTGATTGTACTCTACTATTTCACACATAACTTGTTGATGCCACTATCTTTCTGCTTTAAAAACTACATGGGTCAATTTACATTGCTAGTCACCTGCCAGAGTATTGTTTCCTGTTACTTTACAGTTTTATATGGTAAATACATAAATCCCCTACACCTTAGTAAATGTATGGAAAATACATACGGCAGATTATCCAGATGCCCCTTCTTCCTTGATAGTACACCCTTTTCAGACAATTGCGCATACAAATATTGTAAAGTCTCTATTGAAAAGCATTGCCAATAGAATAGGACCCTGTGGAAGGCCCAGACATGAGCCTAAAAAAACCATACCCAATGTCAAGCATCACTAAGATAACGTTTGTGATCTGAAACCAATTATCTTAAAACAGTGCATGGCCTCTGTGTAAAGGTACAGAGGTTACTTAAATACCTGAAAGTGTTTATTTGGGCATAAAGGCTATAGGAAGTTTAGGTTTTTGTTGCATAGAACTAGATATGATATGGTGTATGTCTGTCAAAGATAAGACCTGACATGCGTTTTTCATTGTCTTAGTTGCTGAGGAAATGTATCCTGCAAATGGGGAGGCCTGTGGTGGAGGCTTTGGAGAGCCCACCATTTGAGAAACCCAGCATTGAGCAGGTAAATTATCATTAGCCAACTTAGACAAGCTCATTTGTAGGCAGAGTAAGGAACTGGTTAAAACAGACAAACTCACAAGATATAAGCATAAATTGCTAGAGTAAACCTGAGTGCATCTCAAGATGATAATCTGTGATGCTGGACGCCTGAGTTGTCTAGTTAAGCAACTACCTCCCCATTATCCTGTTAAGATGACAAGCAGGTTTGTCTTTCTGATTATTCAGCCTGTAACTGTCAACTGAAAAATTCTGTTTTTGCTATTGGGATTTTTGCAGTATGTGCTACATGTCTATAAGTATCACTGCAGATCTGAATGTAGTCTTTGAGTCACTAGGAAGCTCTCTGGCTGCCTGTGTGTGTTCTAGGGGGTGAATAATTTTGTGCAGTACAAGTTCAGTCACCTCCCTTCTAAAGAGCGGCAGACCATTATGGAGCTGGCCAAGATGTTCCTCAACCAGATCAACTACTGGCAACTCGAGACGCCATCGCAGAGAAGGCAGCGGGTGCCTACTGATGATGTGGCTGGGTACAAAATCAACTACACCAGGTAGACAATCTGGTCAAAAATGCTAACTTGACAAACTATAGCATCAGTTTGCATGACGGAGTTGGGTAAACAAAAGCTTTCTTGATTGCTGAAAATGAAACAGGCTGTTCTTTTAAAGTTGCTGTAGATTTAATGATTTATATGAAGGTGCTTATTGCAGTGTTGTTTCATTGAAAAATGATAAGTATTAAAATGTAACGTTGGCGTTTCATTTTATATTTAGCATTTGGAAGCTTTGTCCTTCTTTTAAGCCACAAAGTTGCAGCCTAAATTACAGTACACTTCATCCTGAATGGCTTTTAAAAAGGACAGTATAATATCAAATATCAAACAGGATACCCAAACCCGTTGCGTAGAGTTCTGGCAGTAGATGAGGATTCTGTCATCACCTCCAGATTGGTCCTCCTCCCATTCAGACAAATCTGTAGCCCTCTGTAGATACACCTGAGCTCAAGTTGGCCTGCGTGTTCCTCACTGCTGCTTTCTTTTTTAAAATAAGCCAAATAAAAAAAACCTGATAAAGGAAATAATTGTAACAAACTAAGACTGTGATGTTGATAAAACAGTAATTCTAATTTGTTAGACATTTAGTATCTACATATTTCACCAAAGCATTAGACTACAACCACAGACTTTGAACCACAATTTCTTTGAAGGGTTTCTTATCTTACCTCCGCGCGCCTGTGTGTGTGTGTGTGTGTATTAGGTGGCTGTGCTACTGTAATGTCCCACAGTTCTGCGACAGTCTCCCACGCTACGAGGCCACACAGATATTCGGCCGCACTCTCCTGCGCTCTGTCTTCACCGTCATGAGGAAACAGCTGCTAGAGCAGGCCAGGCAGGAGAAAGATAAACTGCCTCCTGAGAAACGAACACTCATCCTCACTCACTTCCCCAAGTGAGGAAATGCATACACAATTATCAGCGTTACAACATCATACAACTGGCAAGTGCTGCTATGAACGTGTGACGTGTCTATTTTTCTGTGTGTTCAGGTTTCTTTCAATGCTGGAGGAGGAGGTGTACAGTCCCAATTCTCCTATCTGGAGTGAAGACTTCATGATTGGTTCATCAGGAGGACAGATCCCCAGAGGTAGTTTTAAATTTAAAGCTCAGCCAACCCCCCCCTTACAATGTATCTTTTAGGATGTCTATGGTCCCTGTGTTGGGTGAAAAGAATTGTGTCTATTTAATGTAGACTTCTCTAACTGGTGGTTTTTGCATCTTTCTCTGTTTGACTGGTTCAGTTATCAGTGCACCTCAAGTGGCCAGACCTCTGTATTACACCAACAGTTCCTCTCCTGCGGAGCTGGCAGGGGGAGGCAGTGTGAGCCCAGCACGCAAAACATCGGCTCTGGAACCCAGTCTAAGTAAATTCCATAAAATTGCTACTATACACATTAGTTGCTATACACGTCATCAAACACCTTGGCTATGTTGTGATATCAGCTGATATTGCTTAGGTGGGTTTTACGCATGTTGTAATATTATGTTGCAGTCGGTGCAGTGACATAACAGTTACTCTCACATGGAAGTTAGCACATTGCGATCTGAATGCTTTTTTCTGCTTTTGAAGGTGGAGAAAAGCGGAAGTCCTCTGAGCCTTTGTCTCATGAAGAAACTAAGAAAGCACGGGTCATTGGTGACATTCCCATAGAGCTGATTAATGAAGTCATGTCCACCATTACAGACCCTACTGCCATGCTTGGACCAGAGGTAAAGAGTCTGCATGGTTCTGTAAGATTCTGAATTAAAAATTAAAATAGACTCAGTAAATATGACCCTGGTCAACTGTGGTCACTTTGTTTACACATGACAGTGGGTGATTAGTAGGCTGACCAGAGATTTCACGGACAGAGGGGTTCTAACTACAATTGTTATTTTCATATGACATCTTTCTTCCACATAAAAGTGAAATGAAGCACCTAATTAAATAAGCATTTTTTTTAATTAATCCTAGGCCTTTAGTGCTGGGTGAGTACTATAATATTTTAATGTTGTAGAGGTTCAATATTTGGGCATGCATATAAACTAAACACCTGAATTGCATTCATATAACATCCAGGCTTTGTGTAAACATCCAAATACAAGTATCTATAAAGCATTTTTTTTACTCAAGTATTGACATGCTTGCACAAAAATCTACTCATTTTGTTGCTTTATGTGTCTGTAGGTAGGGTAGAAGAAAGAACGACAGAAAGAAAGAAACAGTAAATAAATAGAATATACATCTGGTAATTAATGTGTGCATGAATGCTTTTTTCTTGTGAACACACTGTAGACATCGGATTATCGATTCGTACTACTTTGCTTACCACACTTACCATATGGCATTAAAATAACATTTCAGCCTTTAATTAGGTATTTCTTATTACAAAAAATACTTTTGTAACATAATGCATATTCAGCGCAGTGTACAATTGAAAATTAATCTACTAAAATTTGTCACAGATAAAGATTTTTTTTCTGTCTCTCTCTCAGACCAATCTTCTTTCAGCCCACTCAGCACGAGACGAGGCTGCAAGGTTGGAAGAGAGACGTGGTGTGATAGAGTTCCATGTTATTGGCAATTCCCTCAACCAGAAACCCAACAAGAAGATACTGATGTGGCTAGTGGGCCTTCAGAATGTCTTCTCCCACCAGCTGCCCCGCATGCCCAAAGAATACATCACACGCCTCGTCTTCGACCCGTATGTCTCTTACCTTTTGCCACTGTAGATCTTTGAGCTCTCCAACCCCCTCTGTTCTTGCATTTGCAGCATTTTCATATTATCTGTGCTCATTAGGGGCACACAATAGGAATCAGCTGATCTCTATTACAGTTTTATGTATGACAAAAAAAAATTTTGTCTCTTGATTAAAACAACTTAAAATTCAGGATAGTAGTTTAACTGTTTTTGCTATTAAAATTTCAGATTTTTAAAACAAAACTCCAACAAAAACTATTTTATATTGTGTCATTCGTGCAAAGCACCACTCATGACAGTCCTTGGGCATTTTTTTGCCTAGTCCTCTCCGTAACATACTCGTATCACCTGTACTAACATACAGCATAGGGTGTGCTAACAGTAAGCTTTTTAATTGTTTATATATAATAGTGAACATTTCATTAAACAGCTGTTTAATGTGGAAACTAAACACTTCGAATTTTCACTTTGAATGCAGCCTTTTGTCTGCTAGCATAATGTGAATTTCCTTCATCTGTGTGATTTTTATATGTTAGTGCTAAGTTAATGGTGATGTTCTTTTCCTTACACTGGGCTTATTACTACTTATGCATGTTTTGACATTTAACAAATAATCTATATTTATAGTGAATCCTTCAAGAAATACTGCACTGTTTGAATGAGTATTCATGGAGAAGTTTGAAGAGGGTGCTCATGCTAAGAATATATTAAGCATTCTCTTATTTATAGTCTTACAGCCATAATTATTAAAAAGGACAAAAGGTCATAAACATCTCTTTGTGCTTAATTATTAAATTAATTAATGGAAATATGCAAATAATCTAGGTTTTAGTTGAAGTACATTTAGTTTAACAAACAAAACATCAAAACTTTTTTGTCCCTTTATCTTCTTTTAAGACGGTGAAGATTTGAGAATGTACTAAAGGAGCATCTTGGTGACTAACCAGTCCTCTCACTTATCTCTTATACATCTTTTCCTATATATTTAAAATCCTTCAGGCACTTACCCCCTTAACTGTTTTTTCTTACTTGTGTATTAACCTCTGACTTGTTTTTTTTCTTTCTGACAGGGTTTATTATTAGGGTTTATAATTAAGGTTGTTAAGGTGTGTAACTTAGCTAGCAGTAACTTGGTCAAAAGCAGATGTTGATTCAAGTCTAGCTTTACAGATATGTACGTCGCTCTGGATAAGAGCGTCTGCTAAATGCCGTAAACGTAAACGTACTAATAAAATTAAACGACTGTGTTTGCCTTGAGAAACTTGTTAGAATAACAACATAATCTTATCTGACAAAATAAGGCTCCAAGAAGTACCAGGAGTTCTAAAATGAAAATTTGGCAGCCTATGCGTAAAAGTAAAAAATTGGGTCAGTTTTGTTTTTGTTTGAATAAGTTTATTTCACTTAATAGGTGGATATTATTTCCCTCATATTTTCAGTGTGACCCTGATATGGTGGTGGCATGTTGGTCTGTGTGTGCGCTGCAAATAGATGAACAGGCCACTTCCTGCCCACTTTATTAGATGCATCTAGCATGGTCCAAAATGCAGATGTGAATTTAATGAAAGTTCATCAGATACTGAACAGTTTGTGTTAATCATCCTCTAGTCATTCATCAAAAAAAACAAACAAACAAAAAAGTTTGGATATTTTTGGATGGTGCTCTGTTCTTAATTCAGCAATGACACAGAGTTGTTCAAAAACTCCAGTGCCACTGCTGTGTGTGATCCACTCTATGCTGTACATACACGCACACACGCACACAGTAACGTGGATCAAACATAGCAGTGCTGCTGGAGTATTTAAACTCTTCGGTGCCACTGCGGGACTGACAATAGTCCACCACCCAAATAATACCTGCTGACTGGAGGTCCTGTTTTTGAGTATTATTACTCTGTTAGGAGCACCACCTGAGTATTGAACCAGACTGATCGATGACCTGCATCAAGGTTCATCTGCTTTCTCTTCACACAGGAAGCACAAAACACTGTCTCTAATCAAAGATGGTCGTGTGATAGGGGGTATCTGCTTCCGGATGTTTCCATCTCAAGGCTTCACTGAGATCGTTTTTTGTGCTGTTACCTCTAACGAACAAGTGAAGGTGAGAATTATTGATTAGATCTATGAAGCTCTTGAGTTTCCTTGGGTTGTTCTTTTAAACTGATATTGGTGAGCAAAGGGCTTGTAATTTTCCTGCACTATGTTCTTCACTTTCTGCCTGCATTGTTAATTTTATTATTATTGTTTTCATTCTGTAAATAATCTGAAATATTGTTGCGGCTACTAATTACACATACAATCTAGTACCAAAAGTTTTAAATAATTATTAGCAGCATTTAAAATTTTACCACATACACTTTTCCTAATGACTTTTTCCCTAACTGCTTTTTTTCAGCCATTGTCATTATAACCCACTTCCAGCTCTGTCTGTCCTTTGCTAACATTAGTCTGTTCTGAGCTGATGCTAATGGCTTCGGAGTGCAGTTATGAGTGAAGAGCTTGGTTGTACTTTGAAATGACGAAGCCCTGTCTTTAACATTGGACATTCTGCTTTGCCTTAGGGTTATGGAACTCATCTAATGAACCACCTAAAAGAGTATCACATCAAGCATGAGATCCTCAACTTCCTCACTTATGCTGATGAATATGCTATTGGGTACTTCAAAAAGCAGGTTAGTGGTGAACTGGCTGTGGCAACTAATTTTTATTTATTTATTTTTTTTATCAGTAAATATTAGATATGGATACCAGTATTAATCTTGTCCCAAAACCTGACACTAAAGCCTTTTAATGGTTTCAGTAATATTAATGTAAGCAGAATTGATCTCATTATTTTATGTTTCTTCTTTTCATGTAGTGTTATATAATGAGACACTTTGGCAGTAGTTTAAGCTTAGTCATTTTAGATGAATAACTCTTAAACAAAGGTTAATACGTTCTCATGTTTGACCTAGTTTTAAACATCCGATACTCAGCAAAGGCAAACACTTGAGATTTGGTATCAGTATTACTAGAGACAGTGTAGTAATTGTGCCCCTTCATGTAAAATGCCAGCATCCTCTAGCACAGCAAGCAAGTTTGTCCTACCAAAGGTTTACTGAAGTGAAAGTATGAAAGTGGTGTGCCACATTTTGACTTATGAAAGTGAAAGTAAATATGCTTACTAAGGACAAATTCTATGAGTCATAAAGATTAATGGCTTAAAGTGGAAGACTTTACAGATGCTCAAAACTTCTACAGTTTGTTTAAACAACAGTTGCACACATATACGACTACTATTTAATAACTAGTGTTATAAAGTGGAACAGACATAACTAACAGTCACAACATACATTGCATGCAACAATTCCATGTTTGTAAGAGGGACGTTCAAAAAGTTTCTACACTTTTATATTTTTGTTGGAAAGGGTGAAGGCTGGTAGAGTAGTAATTGGGCATGTCTGAGACTTTTAGCGTTATTTAGTGCCATCTGATTTAGACTTTTTTGAACCCCTCAGAGAAGCTTTAAGGGGAAGAAGGTTTTCATGTGATGATGATGAGAAAGCAGCAGTGCATCAGTGGCTACGCGCTCCACCAAATACATTTTTCGCTGATGGCATAAAAAAATTGGTATGACACTGGGAAAATTGCATTGCAAAGGAAGGTCACTATGTAGAAAAGTTGTGTAATTTGTTTTTGAAATTCTTAATAAATAAAGTTTAAAAAGTGCAGAAACATTTTGAATGTCCCTTGTAAATGTTGCTTTTTTTTTTTTTTAATAAATGTTGTTACCGCAGGTTTAGTTTGACCCTTAGAAGCATCTGTAGTAGTACAGGCTAAAGTGCAGAATGAGAAAGACAGGCCAACAAATACATTCACTGATTGGAACATGCAATCCTTGTTGTTCCACTGGGCACTTATGATGAAGATTGAAAATTGCGTTTACTCTATGGATTTTTACATTCAGGTTTATGTAAGCCCTGCATTCACACAGTGAAAATAGTGTAACTGAATTGCTGAAAGTGATAAATACATATAGATGAAGCTTAATTTGTCTACTCTATAACAAAACTGACTGCTTTTTAAGATGAAAAATTTACCTTCAATTTTGAGCAAATAAGGCAAATGTGATTAGTGGTAATCAGTGACACACTAATATATAATAATTTAACTGAAATGCTTTGTCATGATTCTCCATGCCTCCTTATTCTGTGGCAGTGTAGTATAATGGGGAAAATGCATCTTAATGACTGATTTTGCCACTGGACTCTACTAGGCCTCTGAATCACTGTCTCCACCACTTTCACTGACAATAAGTAATTCTATGATGAGGAATATCAAAAGAGACTCACTGATCATAACTGATTATAATCTCTATAAAACTGACTGGAAAACAAAGGTTGACGGTGTAGCTATTTACCTTAAGTCCAACATGTAAGCTAAAACTTAATACAGTCTCTAAATGTTTGTATTTTTTATGCCTGAAAGAAAGAATGCTCAAGGCACAAGAACTTATTTTAGCAGAGATCTGCATGCCTCCTTTTGCTCCCTTTTATGATGATGATGACCAAGCTGAGATTTTATCTTCGTACACTGACTCATAAATGCTAATATTGGGTGATTTTAACCTTAACGGGTTGACCAATGCATCCAGTTACTGAGAATATGTAGGAATATAAGGGAATTTCACTCTCACACAGCTCAGTACTGAACCAACTAGACCAAACTTTATGGATTCCATCAAGGTTCTTATAGGATTGGTTTAGTGACCTCTCTCCTATCAGACACATTAGAAGCATGCACATGGAAAGTCAGATAGTGGTTGGAAAATAAATAATGAACAAGTTTTCCTAAATGATCTAGCATACAGTGGTATTCATTACACATCAGAAATCCCAGACATTGATCTGGCACTTTATCATCTTCTTCTACTTTTGGCTTCTCCTGATTAGGGTTCGTTACAGTGGATCAACCGTCTCCATTTCCTTCTATCCTCTGCATCTTCCTCTCTCACACGAACTGCCTGCCCTCACCACATCCATAAACCTCCTACAAGGCCTTCCTCTTTTCCTCTTCCCTGGCAGCTCCATCCTCAGCATCATTCTCCCAACGTACTCAGAGTCTCTCCTCAGTACATGTCCAAACCAACGCAATCTTGCCTCTCTGACTTTTCCTCCAAAAGGTCCAACTCAAACTGTCCCTCTAATAAACTCATTCCGGATCATGTCCATCCTCGTCACTCCCAGTACAAATCATTTTCAACTCTGCCACCTCCAGCTCTGCTTCCTGTCATTCGTCAGTGCCACTGTCGAAACCAAACGACACAGCTGGTCTCACTTGCATCTTGGTCACCTTCCCTTTCACTTTTGCTGGTACCTGCCTGTCACAAATCACTCCTGCCACTCTTCTCCACCCATTCCACCCTGCCTGCACTCTCTTCTTCATCTCTCTTTCACACTTCCCATTACTCTGGACTGTTAACCGCAAGTATTTGAACTCCCCATTCATCGCCAGCTCTACTCCCTGCATCCTCACCATTCCACTGTCCTCCTTCTCATTCACGCACAGGTATTCTTGTCTTATTCTTACTGGCCTTCATTCCTCTCCTTTCCAGAGCATATCTCCATCTCTCCAGGGTCTCCACCACCTGCTCTCTACTCTCACTACAGATCACAATGTCATCTGCAGGGATCATTGTCCACAAGGACTCCTGTCTGATCTCGTCTGTCATCCTGTCCATCACCATAGCAAACAAGAAAGGGCTCAGAGCCGATCCCTGGTGTAATCCCACCTCCACCTTGAATGCATCGGTCACTCCTACCGCAGACCTCACAGCTGTCACACTGCCCTCGTACATATCCATATTTGACTTGACAAAGTTTTGCCCAGGCTTTGGACCGGCACTAAGAAATACACTGGTTTGTGCACCTCTAGTGGCTGGGTGTGATCTGGCATTTGATCATTTCAGTAAAACATTTCTCACAGTGGTCAGTAAACATGCCCCTTAAATGAAATTCAGAATTCACAATAGATCTAATCCCTGATTCACTGCTGAAACTTTTCTTCTTCCTAAAGCAACAAATAAGGCATGGACTCTGAGCAGATGAACTGGGGACAGAAACCACATCTAGGCAGCTGAGGAATAAGTGTACATCTGTCAGGTCTTTTCTCATCAACATCTCACCTGACGTCCATCAAATATCTGATCAGAAAGAGCTTTTAGCCATTCAGTCTTCACAGCTTCACAGCTGCTGGATGGTACTTTGATAAAACCAATAGGACCCCTAATGCAACAAATGTAACTTCTACTGTCAGCTATGGTTAGTTCACATTTCATCCCTTCCCTCCTCAAATAGTAGCTAAGGCTCTCAATGCCATCTTTCTATTTTAATGATCAGCTCAGATCATTTCTCTGTGTACCTACTAAACTGGTTTTAGTGAAAAACATAGCACAATTTATGCTACCACATATGTCTTAATGATCAGCTTACTACCACAGAAAGAAAAACAACATTGTGTAGTCCTTTTTATTTATGTTTACAAACTGATAATTCACTACCTCTAAAAAGCCTACCAAATATTGGCTTTACCATTATCCCTCTGACAGACAACAGTGTATGGCCCTGAGACACAATAAATCAGACTTGTTACCAGTAAATTAGGGTGTTACTCATGGTTTGGTCCTTAGGCTGGTTTTGTTTAGTATCTAAATGTTAGCAAAGTGCATCTGTATGCAGATGAAACCATTCTGTACTGCGAACTCTAAGTAACAATGGAAAAATTGCATTGCTTTTGTAAACTGACTTTACTATCATAAACTGGTTTGAAATGCAGAGAAAAATGAAAATCAGGCTGTTTTCCAGCGCTTTTCACATTAATTTTAGCACTTTGCAAAGCAGTGCCCTAAAGGGATCCAATATCGACAATCACTGAATATACCTTTGTAAATGGCTGGCTTTTGTTTATTTATAAAGCACGTATTGCACACACTATTGGTGGACATTGTGCAGTAAATCATAGCAGTTTGTAATATAAATAATGGAAATGATCAAACTTGCTCTAGTGTGCCCTGCTCGCTGGTATCACTTGCCAGTTTTTTAATTTTAATATTAACTCAGCCTGTGCTTGTTTTATTTGATCTTAGGTCATTCCTATTTGAATTTGGTATGAATTACTGCATTAATTTCTTGTTTTTATTGTATGAATGTTCTCTTTTAGTATTTTGCTTATTTTATTGTTTTATTTTATCTGTGTATCTGTTCATTTGAAATGGGTAATTTTACTAATCTAATTAGATTACTTTTTTACTTGTACTTTGAGGGACTAGTGAATGAGGAGAATGATTGAGAGAAGGCTGGAGGATGTGGAGATAGTGAATCAGGAAGGACAGCTATGAAGAGGATAAAGAATGGAAAGGCTGTTGGTCCAGATGACATACCTGTGGAGGCTTGGAGGTGTTTAGGAGAGATGGCAGTGGAGTTTTTGACCAATTGTTTAATGGAATCTTGGAGAGTGAGAGAATGTCTGAGGAGTGGAGAAGAAGTGTACTGGTACCAGTTTTCAAGAATAAGGGTGATGTGCACAGCTGTAGTTACTCCAGAGGGATAGTGTTGATCAGCCACAGCATGAAGTTATGGGGAAGAGTGATGGACACCAGGTTAAGAAGAGATGGGATGATCAGTGAGCAGCAGTATGGTTTCATGCCAGGAAAGAGCACTACAGATGCAGTGTTTGCTCTGAAAGTGCTAATGGAGAAGTACAGAGGAGGTCAAAAGGAGTTGCACTGTGTCTTTGTGGATTTGGAGAAAGCATATTGCAGGGTGCCTAGGTAGGAGTTGTGGTATTGGAAGTCAGGAGTGGCAGAGAAGTATGAGAGAGGATATGTATGAGGGCAGTGTGACAGGAGTAAGGTCTGTGGTAGGAGTGACTGATGCATTCAAGGTGGAGGTGGGTTTACACCAAGGGTCAGCTCTGAGTCCCCGTGGACTATGATGTCTGGAGATGACATTGTGATCTGTAGTGAGAGCAGAGAGCAGCTGGAGAGATGGAGATATGCTCTGGAAAGGAGAGGAATGAAGGCCAGTAGGACTAAGACAGAATACCTGTGTGTGAATGAGTGGGAGGACAGTGGAACGGTGAGAATGCAGGGAGTAGAGCTGGCAAAGGTGGAGGAGTTCAAATACAACAGTCCAGAGTAATGGGAAGTGTGAAAGAGAGGTAAAGAAGAGAGTGCAGGCAGGGTGGAATGGGTGGAGAAGAGTGGCAGGAGTGATTTGTGACAGGCAGGTACCAGCAAAAGTGAAAGGGAAGGTGTACAAGACGGTAGTGAGACCAGCTGTGTTGTCTGGTTTGGAGACGGTGGCACTGACGAATGACTGGAAGCAGAGCTGGAGGTGGCAGAGTTGAAAATGTTAATATTTGCACTGGGAGTGATGAGGATGGACAGGATCAGGAATGAATTTATTAGAGGGACAGTTTGAGTTGGACCGAGTTGGAGGCAAGATTGTGTTGGTTTGGAGATGAGGAGAGAGTATGTTGGGAGAAGGATGCTGAGGAGAGACTCTGAGTGTGTTGGGAGAAGGATGCTGAGGATAGATCTGCAGGGAAGAGGAGAAGAGGAAGGCCTTGTAGGAGGTTTATGGATGTGGTGAGGGAGGACATGCAGGCAGTTGGGGTGAGAGAGGAAGATGCAGAGGATAGAAGGAAATGGAGACGGTTGATCCACCCTAATCGGGAGCAGCCAAAAGTAGAAGTCGTCTTTTTAACTTGTTTGATATATTCTTATGTTGTAACTTTTTAATTCAGTGCTTATTACTGTTGCCAATCCCTTGTTCTTTATTCTGATGTTCTTTATTCCAAGTACTATGAGTTTACTTAAAGTTTAGTGCCTGAACGCTTATCATAGCAGCTGAAAACATGTAACATGGTTACTTTGTATTTAACAGTTTTCTGTGAATTCTTTAGTAAATACTTTCAGATACTTTTTTCGCCTTTTTCTGTTGTAGGGGTTCTCCAAGGACATT
Source organism: Brycinus macrolepidotus (assembly GCA_037974445.1). NCBI lineage: Eukaryota > Metazoa > Chordata > Actinopteri > Characiformes > Alestidae > Brycinus > Brycinus macrolepidotus. The sequence continues at coordinate 6,927,417 of JBBPCZ010000148.1, read as the reverse complement.
AAGGTACCCAAAGCCAAGTATGTAGGCTATATTAAAGACTATGAAGGAGCAACACTCATGGGCTGTGAACTCAACCCCAGCATTCCCTACACAGAATTCTCTGTCATCATCAAAAAACAGAAAGAGGTGTGTGCCTTGCTTGCACATGTCTGCATTTCTACATTTGTAAGGAATAACTTAAGTAAGATGTGAATATAATAAGCTGTGAGTTTTGTTTTTTTCAAAGATGTGTATTTTTCAGGCAGTTTTTGATTAATATGCCTATGATGGCAAAGTCTAAGGGATATCTCTTACATACTGTTTCTAATATATGTGCTTATTCTATCTGTGCATAGAAGTTTAACAAAGAGGGTGAGAAATTATTAGTTTGTTGGAGTGCTATGTCTGCTGTGTTTTTCTCTGATTCTCTTACTTTTTCTCTATTTTTCTCAGATCATTAAGAAGCTGATAGAGCGGAAGCAGGCCCAGATACGCAAGGTGTATCCTGGCCTCTCCTGTTTTAAGGAGGGTGTTCGCCAGATTCCAATCGAGAGCATTCCAGGCATACGTATGTCAGGACTCTACTTTGACACAAATAGTGCATGTTGGCATATTGTATTTTGGATGTTTTCCATCCATCTTATTTTTAATGAGACCACTTTATTTCAAGATGATGTAGCTGGCAGTGGAAGTGATGTTAAATACTGTTTATAGTAAAATAAAAAAGTGTGCTTATTTTGCAGGTTAGCATTTTATGTCCCATTAAATCTCTCCGAGACACTCTGACACATCTAGCAGTTTGCAGCAGTCACTAAAGCTGAGTGAAGCTAAAAGTATGATGAGAAAAGGAATGTTACTCTAATAAGTTGAACAATTTACAATAGAGTATGGCATAGACTTTATGGCATAGACTTATGGCATAGACTTTATGATTTCTATGACTTAACTCTCATTGTAAACAGTGTAAAAGGTTCATGAAATAAATTAGTAATTTTGTTTCGGCTCTAAATAAAATCCTCTGCCTAAAATTAGCACTTCTCTCTCACAGGTTTGGGTTTCTGTTGACAAACTGATTACAAACATTGACACACAAGCATTTAAGTATCCCAGCATTAAAGACTATTTGCATTTTATTCAGTCCCACATTTCTGTCATGTTAAGATGTTGTTATTTTACATATTGTCTGTTTCCACTTCAGAAGTCACTCAAAGAATCATGGGGCATAGGACTAAGGTGTAATCCAAAAAATTCAATTCTTTTTCTTTTTGTTTATAGGTGAGACAGGCTGGAAACCCATGGGGAAATGGTGAAAATATATTCCTTATTGTCAGATTTTGTTCTTTAATAAAAACCCAGAATATTAGTTTTAGCTCATTGTCTTCCTCTGATTTGCAGTGTTTAACACAAAATTTCTGAAATATTTTTTGTTTGTAACAGCAAAGAGGTGAAAGATCCAGATCAGCTATATAGCACATTAAAGACCATTTTGCAGCAAGTTAAGGTGATACACTTCACTGTGTTTGGCCATTTTGAATGGTCTTTGTGTGGATTTCTCCAATGAAGCATGCAAGTATATTTGTTTGCTTTTCAGTCACACCAGAATGCGTGGCCTTTTATGGAGCCGGTAAAGAAGAACGAAGCACCCGGTTATTACCAAGTCATCCGCTTTCCTATGGGTATGCAGCATTTCAGTAACTCAGCATTCCTTAGAGCAGTACCCTAAGTATATAATATATGCTTTACTCTACCAATGTTTTGTAAGTCTGGTTGAGTACCTCTGTATTACAAATTTTAATGTCTTCTCTGTTCCCATTACACCTGACTTATACCATTAACCTATTATCAAGACCTTCATGAGTATAAAATAGCTTTTTTTATTTGAAGTTCAAGAGTTTTATGGTTCGGGAGACCTTTCAGATTCCAAATTTTAATATAAATTTTACACTCATGAAGGACTTGCTAACAAGTTGCTAACTTGCTAACAAGTGAATGTAAACTTAGATACAGCAATGCTTTCCTTTGGGGTCCATTTCACTAAAGCAATAGCTAAAGGAGTTCATATCTGTGTTCTTATTTGTGTCTAGACCTAAAGACCATGAGTGAGCGTCTGAAGAGTCGGTACTACACCACGAGGAAGCTGTTCATGGCGGACATGCAGCGAATCTTTACTAACTGCCGGGAGTACAATCCTCCCGAGAGTGAATACTACAAGTGTGCCAACTTGCTGGAGAAGTTCTTCTACACTAAGATCAAAGAGGCAGGTCTCATCGACAAGTAGACATCAGCACAGCACACTCCAGCTTTCTTTCTCTTTCTTCCTCTTTCCGTCATATGGCACGTGTCAGACCTTGTTGGTGTGAGGCATGTGATGCCAACATGAAAGGATTCACTGTTCAGAGCCTGGTTCCTCAAAATAACTGTAGCACAAATGTCATTGTAAGTCAGCAGAGCTTTGAAAGCTCTCTCTGATGGTGTAGATGACCTTAACACTACATTGCTTTTGGGTTGACTGGGGTATGAGTGTGGGTGTGGATGCTATATGTACATCTTATTGTGTACAGAGATTCTCCCTCACGGTTAAGCTTTACTCCTGCCAAAAACATAACATTTCACGTGTGTGTGTGTTGAGTACATACATCAACTTTAAAAAATAGTTGTACATTGTTATATTTTATGGTTGGTAACCATTTGGTCATAGAGGCATACCTTCTCTATACAAAATGATTCAGAAAAGAGACACATAATTGTGCTACGTGTTGTATGTTAATCTGCACTTATTTATTATTTAAGAAAAAAAATTGTGATAAATCTAAGCATTTGTATTATGAACGTTTATGGTAAGAAACTGCTTACTCATTATTTAAATTTGAGTGAGTGGCAGGTGGGCTACGTTGTGCAGGCTTTTAAATGTGATGTCTTACTGCATTTGGTCTTAATGGCAAACCAGCCAATGAAGAAATATTCCATTGTATTTGAAAACGAGGAAAAAAGAGATGTGCAATAAGCCGTAGATTTGTTGTTTTGTAAAATGTTTGTACTTATATTTAGGAAAATATGAACTTTGTACTATGTTGTAGGGAGGGGGTATTTTAAGGCCTTTTTATCTTTGCTTTTAAAGACAGCATATTTTACAGAATTATTAAAAACTTTAGACCAACCAAAATTGTGTCTGAGTCCTATTTTACAGTGCATGACATTTACATCAAATAAGAAAGTTACTTCTATCACAATAACTTTGCTTCCTTCATATTTACACTTGCCAATTTAATAGGTGCAATTCTCACCTTAACATAAATTGTACATTCCAATAAGACATCCCAAGCCTAGTGTGTGGTATAAAGGAGGCAGACCAGTGTTTCTTGCATCAGGTAAAGTTCAGTTCATCGTTGGCAAAACGAGTCATCTTAATGATTCTGAATATAGTGTGATGGTTAGTGAAAGATTTGTCTCGTGTGTTTTTCACACAACCATTTCAAAGGTTAATTGATAATGGAACAAAAACTATGAATTATTTCTATATGTGTACAAAATGTCTTGAAATGCACCACTTAGTTGACTTTGTTTTAACTGGGACAACCAAGTAAGTCCATTTTAAGGCAAACAACAAGAAAACATTTCCAATGGGCATTCTAAGATAAGATAAACCTTAATTAGTCCCTCAAGTGGGAAATTTGCATTGCTACAGCAGAAAGTGGACAGTACAAAGTTACAAAAAGCAGCAAAAACAATAGGATAAAAGCTATACAACAGTATAAAACAAAAAGCACACTATACAAATAATACACTAATATAAATATAGACATTTGTGTGTGTATGTAAATATATATGTGTATATAAACCTATATAAGTATGTATATGTACATAGTGGATATATATGTGTATGAACTCCAGATATATGTACACAAGCAGCAGGCATTGACAAACAATAATAATGCACCGAGACAGATTGCACATTGCTCACAGTAATCTTTCATCCCAAAAATTTCAGGTGTTGCACCAGAAAACCACAAAAAAAATTGGCACGTTTTACCAGAAATATTGCACACAGGGGAATATACTGCACTTATAAGTACCAACTCTTGTTGAGGGGTGGGGAAAAATTTGTCTGGTCCCTTCTGCCAACGGCCTTTGAGTTCCATGATCCCCTGCCATCGGTTGCCCAGCTCCCATGTCTCTTATCTCCGGCCTCTGAGAACCCTGGTCCCTCTCAGTCCCTCTTGTACATCGAAGACACTGACTAGTAGACCTAAGCGGCTGAACTTGGCGTTTCCTGGGCTTCCCTCCTCTACAGCACGATAGTCTTCTGGAACTGTTTCTGTTTGGCTGTTTGGCTGAAGTGGAGCTATATTCAGCGTTTTCTTCTGGGACTGTTCGGTTTTGCTGTTCATTTGAAGCTGTGCTGTGATCCTTTATTTGCCTTTCCTGTCAAGACTCCTTAAATAAAATCTGACGAGAGCCTCCTGCTGCGAGTATATCATTTACCTGGGCTATTCTGAAAATTACAAGAGTTATCCTGTTAAGTATTTTAAGTTTTGTGTTGTTTTCATGTTACATTTTTAAAATTTATTTCCATTTTTCCCAACATATACACTGTTTCCAAACTGTGGTAACTATTAGGGATATTCTTACCTCCAATATTAGCCTATTAACCCATTAGTGACCTGTTCTTACCTCGAACACTTGACTTTTTAGTCTTTACACTGGAAACTGTTGAATTCATACATTTCAGTTCAAACTTGCACCTACTAACTTCTCAAAAAAAAAAAGCAAAATAAAAAAAGCATATGGACAGGGCTAACTAAAAAGGTAAGGATCAAACGCATGCTCTTTCCCATGACCCTGGCACCCTTGTCATCTTAATAAAACATTACATTAGTGAAAGATTGCTGTCAAAGATGTTAAACCTTGTACTGATGTGAGTACACTGACCAATACTTGCTGCAAGATCAATGAGTATAGGCAGTTTCTGTCCTTTTGTGAGCTTCTTCTGCACCTCTTCACATGCTTAGCGAATGCTAAGTTGTTTACTTTTGGCTCAATATGTTTGGATAAAACTGAATGTTATGTAAATGATTTCAGAAAGACTAAGAAAAATATAAATGAAGTTTCAACCATATGCACGTGATAGTGTATTATTAATTAGTTAAACTACATTTCATTTAACTTTCTGTGATTGCAATTAGGTGTGAGTGAGTATGTCATTTGATTTGCTTACACCATTAAACACTTAAACAATTTATAGAAACTCATTAATTTCTGAGTTTTACAAATAGATGTTTCAGCTGGCAAGAAATGTCACTGAACTGACAGGCCTAGTGGGTAGGATACTTGCCTCTGGACCAAGAGGTCATGGGTTTGAATCCTACCTTCAGCACCACCACTGGG
>JBBPCZ010000148.1:6905954-6917072 GCA_037974445.1 Brycinus macrolepidotus | reverse complement strand
GTAGCCCTGGGTCTTCTAAAAAAACAACATAAGGCATGGATGGCTAGCTTATGGAATTAAAATGTTATAGCCCAATAAATAAAGGGATGCAAAAACGCTCAAAAATGGCCCTGAGTTCAAAGGGTTAAACAGCTGTTCTAAGACCAAGAAGGTTTCACTAAAGATGTCTTAGAGCTTGAGAAGTATTTTAGTTTCTGAGCTACTGAAGGCATAAGCTGCAATGAAATGCTCCATTATCAAACAGAACACAGAGCTAGAGCTACACCAGTTTCTGTAAGAGGTAAGATCACGGTTTGGCTTGACTCTTGTGTTTTTACATCAACACTCTGTTTATAAAAACTGAAGAAATTGCACAATGTATCTTTAGATACTTTTATAACATGCTTGCTGGCTTTCCATGAGTTTTCTTTTTTTGCTCAAACGTTCTTGTGCTCGGACGGTGCTCCTAGGGGTTACTCCCATCTAGCAGACAAAATCTGTCCAGTAAGCCCCAGAACTTGTATGAACACACATGTTGATGCACTTGCAGAAGTGTGTACGTACACGTATGGAATAGAAGGCAGTTTGAGTATCTTTGTTTTCACACACTGGAATCACTACTGATGTTTGCTAAGCAGGAGTGAAAGCACCACCACAGTCTATGCAGTCTAAAGTTTAAACACAAAACAAGGTTTTGTTTGATGGTTTGATGTTCATGTAAGTAGTGCAAGAAGATAGATTTCACTGAGATATTTTTTGGAAAATGACCAACAGTGTACGAGACGACTTCACTACTTTGGGATGAGGAATAAGGCATCAAGGTCAGCAAACAAAGACCACCGTAGTGCCATGCTTACAGTAAACAAAGGCCAAAGGCCAACCATGCTTACATTTGTAGTTCATTGTTTTACTTACCAGCTGGGCTGCTTGCTTAAGTAAAAGAACTGTGGGCTCGTCCGGGATTTGAACCCGGGACCTCTCGCACCCAAAGCGAGAATCACACCCCTAGACCTACGGGCCAGATAGGCTTTAGTTGGACTGGTTTGAAGTTACTGTTGCCGGCCAGTCTGTGAGTCTCTCTGGGCCGCGTTGCACGCTGAAATTTCCAGTGTTACTTGCCTGTCATCTGGTGACAGAAAGTGTCATTACACCATGGGGGGAAACTGACAACTTGCTCCAGAAATTAGACTGTTTATCCATTTATGTTTAAGTACCTTCATTATAATCAACAGTTTAAAAAAAATGTATGTCTGTAGACAATTATAAAAAATAATAGTAATTACTTATAAAACATGAGAAAGATTTTTGTACATTCTAGATTTTTGTTCTTTCCAGCAACAGCATTTTTTTACAGAATCAGAAAAAAATTCTGATTCCACAGAGAGACTACCTGTTTGTTTTTTTATTTATTTATTTATTGTTAGTTACAGGTACAAATTGTGTATACATGGCTTTACATAATAACTTTAGATGGTTCTCTTTAAATGTGTAAGACACAGAGAGTCACAGCTCCTCACAGTTTTGTGCAGTTGTTAAAAAACCCAAATTCAGAGCTTAAGTATGAGCTGTATATATTTGCACTTAACTTTAATTAACTTTAACTAGGCTTTAACTGGACTATGTGACAGAATAATGTATTAAATTTAAATTATTACTGATTTTCTCATTTCTCATTGTCTGAGCATGAATATTGTTATTCAATTTATTCACGGCAACTGTAGGCAACTACATTGAAAATATGTTTGAATTTCCTCTTCAGTGTCCTGTGCATCAAAACATGTCCCCCATTTAGCCCCATGGAACCACTAGTCGTGATATTAATGATAAGTGTCAGGGAAGAGAGCCCGGTGTCTGTGTCACAAGAGAGAGAGGTTGTGAACAAACTTTGAAGTTGGTGTTATCCCAGGTAGTTCTAATGTGATGCTAGGCTGTTATTAGGTGGTTGATATGGTATCCTAGGTGGTTGCTAGGTTGGTGCTTAGGTGTTGCTAGGTTGTTGCTATGGTATCTCTGACGGTTGCTAAGATGCTGCTAGGCGGTTACTATGTTATCCCAGGTGGTTCATATCATGTTAATTTGGGGGGATGCTAAGGTAGCTAAGATAGTGGTAGCCAAGTGGGTAGGATACTTGCCTCTGAACCAAAAAGTCATGAGTTCAAATCCTTCAGCATACCACCACTGGGTTCCTGAGCAAGACCTTTAACCCTAGGTTGCTCCAGGGAGTCTGTCACCTGTAGTTAGGGAATGGAAGTCACTTTGGATAAAAGCATCTGCTAAATGCTGTAAATGTGGTCACTAAGGTGTTGATAGGGCACTGCCATCATATTCCACTTGTTTTCTTGGGTGTTGCCAAGCGGTTGTGGTGGTACCTGTGGAAGTCGCAGTGTGTGTGAGTAGGTTAGTGAAACAAATATCAAAAAATCATCTAATCTTGTTGAGAAAAAAATGCAAAATAATAATTGGAAAAAGAAGAATAGCATGTTGGCCTTTGACAAGCCAAAATATTTAGTATGAGCAGAGCAAAGGAGCCAACAGATCTTTTTATGGTAAAACAATTGTTATACACACACACACACACACACACAAACATACATATATATATATATATATATATATATACATACATACATACATACATACATACATATAATTGGTTGTCAGTTGACCCCATGGCCAAACATATGACTGTCTACATATTACTTAGCAGACCTTCAATTGTTGAACATTGACAGGGTGCTCAAATCTGTACATCATATTATACAAAAAAAGGTAGAGCATTTCTTCTTCTCTTCTATTTTAATGAATTTAGGAATATATACATTTAATATTTTACTTATTGTTTTTTTGTGTTTTGTTCATTCAGTTTTTTTAAATCAGCGACAATAGGATACACTACACGCAATAGCCGCTAGATGTCACCAAAGCAACATTGAAGTGGCAGCATGCGTTCCTGCGTCCACAAGACGACCACTATATGCAACGTGGCAGTAGTTTCTGATGAGTCTGGTGAGAACAAACTTTATCACAGGTTCGTTGACCTAGGGGTATGATTCGCGCTTAGAGTATGCGATGTTTCGGGAACAAATCCTGCTATTTTTTCCTCCCTATCCTGGATATAGCATGGACAATCTTTAATGTAGCCTATCTCTCATTTGACTGGGTGCAGATAATCTTAGAGTAATGAGAATCTGTATCTGAAGGGTAATTCCCTTGCACTAAGTAAATGTTCTCATCAAAAGGATTGGGCGGGGGGGGGGGGTCCCTCAACCTGTAATGTTAAACAAGTTCCCTAACCTGATGGACAATGTTTGTACAAAACTTTCAGACAAAACAAAGTAAGCTTAATATACTCTTTATAAAAAGACATTTGTGACATATAAATGAAAACAGATGATATATTTATAATATGCACACTGATACAAATCACTGAGAGGAAGTATGCAAAATACACACCATACGTGTAATAATCCGATCTTCATTTTGTTTGGGAACCCAACCCTTTTTACATCGTTATAGATAGCATAGATACAGTGTTAGATCTAGACCTTAAGCTTCACATACTGAGGAGAAAGAGTATTGCTGCTGAAGCTGATTGCATTAGATATGGCTGCACAGGAGTCGTATGATAGAAAGACGCCTTTTCCCATTCTGTAGACGAACGCAGAGCATAAAGAACATTGCATATTGTACTTGAATCGTTCACTGTATATATTTTATTCTGTCCTGCCATTGGGATTGCAGGCTCCTGTTGTAGTCATCTGCACCTAAGCTCATCTGTCTCGCATCGCTGTAAATTTGAATGAATTTGGGATTACAAAAGTCAGGCTCCTTACATACCTTGCCTTAAATGCATGACATAAGCTACTACACTTCCTGTTATTTGTTTGATATGGCAAGGTGAGCGAAGCACTTAAAAAAGAGTGAAATGTTCATTGAAACATTTAAGATGCTGCATGAACTCATTGTCAGATGTTCAATACCAAAACAGCCAATGTCAAGATGTGGATTCAAAGCATGTTAATCAAGTTCCACATTGAGAAAATACAGGGTTTTTCAATGCACATATTAGACCTAGGCATGTACTGAATTACACTATAAGGATAGAGAAAAAGAGATGCTTGTTTGGTGTAGCCCAGATTGTTTATCTTGATAACAGATTCTTTGAGTAAATATCATAAAAGGGAGATCATGTCACATAACAGAGCATCTCCCCATCATTGCGTCCATCTTCCGCTCTCTCTTCCCCATTAGATATGTGTACTTCGGCATCAGCAGTTTAACAGTCAGCTGTCGGAGTTTAGCATATCGAACTGTGAGAGGTTGTCATAGCTTAGTCTTGCTGGGCCCAGTGTAGGGAGTGTGTCAAAACTGACTTAAACTGGTGGAGGCGACTGTTGCGGTGTTATGTGTTTCTAACTCACACAAACTTCCTTACTCCTCTTTAAGCTTAGGCTGCTAACTTGCTTAAAAAAAAGCAAGGTGCCAGAGCAAATCTCCTCAAAGGATAATGTCACACAGCCCTAGAGGATTTGCAGTCACACTAAAGTGTCCTGAGACTGCAAATGCTCCACTTCTCCAGAGTATGTGTGTATGTGTAAGTGTATGAATGAGGGTGCAGATTTTCTTTCTCCTGCTCTGCTGCCTCTCAGACGTTGACGTGGCTCAAGGACAGCACAGTGATGTAAAGGTAATTCTTAATTATAGCTATTCCACAGCGTTTCCCAACTCCAGTCCTGTAGAATCCCTGACACAGCTTTGTGTTGTTTCTCCTAAACCCTAATTATACATTAGCAAATGATTAAGTCTAAAACTAATAACCTGAATAAATACGAATAAGTAGCTGCAAGTGGTTGATGTAGTGTAGTGGGTAATATAGCAATCCTCCATGCAGCAGACTGTGGTTCAATTCTCTGGACAGAGCAAGCATACTGTGCTAAACCAAAGCACTAGGCCAGACTTCTAATACTACCTTGGCCTACACCTGTAACATGACTCAAAAGTAAGTCACTCTGGGTGACAAAAAAGTGTCTGCCTAAAAAAATTACTCGGTATTATTTGTTACGTTGGAATGCGGTTAACTGTTAGGCATTCTGAAACTCTGTCCTGTATTAAGCCACAATGATTGCTGCTTTTAACTCTGGTAAATTTCACCAGAAAAAGGCCTTTAGATAGAATAGTAATTGTTAACGTATGGAATGTGTTCAAAATAAATAAATTATGGCTGGTAAATTAATACCAGGCATCCATGTCACTTTGCTTTAAACTGCACTGCTTTCCACAACTCTGTGTCCAACCCTTACTGCCTCCCTCTCAGCTCTTAAATTTAACTGCTTCAGGGGGGAATATCAGTCCTTTTTTCTCCTTTTCTTTTCTACTTCAACAGTTTTAGAGTAAGTTTAAAACTTGACAGCAGAAGTTTATTGCGACAAAACTAACTAAGCTAGCACAGTGCACGAGCTGCTCTGCTACAGCTAGGCCATAGTTTTGTAAATTATTATTTTAGCTATAGGTTCGAATGCTATGGATAGTGGAAGTGTGATTTGACTGGATCTCTATGAAGTTCACCACTCTCTCCCGCATGCAAGAGATTAAAACATGGCAGTTCAAGAGGGCTTGCGCTTTGACAGGCATTATACACATTTCTAGTGCAGCCGGTGTAAACCGAAATACTGATCAAAATATAAGCATATGTGCTCTGTCAGACGGACACCTAAAAACGCTGTAATACTAGAGCGGGTAACATGCTGATTGGGCCAGCTCTAGAAAAATGCCTTGTGATATTTTTAAAAACACTGGACAGCCTTTGATGTAAAATGGCTAAAGACTGGCCTACATTGTTCTGATCCAACGTACTGACATTCATTGGATTCATCAAATCATCCACATAAACTCATCTGAATAAAAAATAGCATGTAGCACAACTGTACTGCAGAGGCCACTATCCCAATATGATAAAGAAATGATAAAACTGTGCCGCTCTAGGTGTCTCGATCTGAATCAGGTGCATTAGAGCTGAGGAAACTGCTACGAAGCTGGTGGGCCTCCAGGACTGCTGTTGGAAAACACTGATACCCAGGATTCTACAAAAATAAAAGAAAGACTTGCTACATATTTAAGGGGAAGGGTAAATCATTAATCTCAGTAATTGTGCTCTGGGTAGTCAGCCTCAAGAAGTTGAGCATGGGTCAAGTTTTTTTTCTTTTTTATGGCCACATCTGGCCTTAATCAAGTTTCTGTGGCCCCTCCGGGGCTTTGACGATATTGCACTTCAACTAAAAGTAAACCATTTTTATCCTCCTGACTTCAATGAAGTGATGTATTTTAACCAAGGTTCAAATCCTAATTGTTCCAGTCAAGTGCATGTGACCTTCTTTTCACTGACCATGAGTCTCAGCCTTCTGACTTAAAGAACTGAGTTACTGCAGTCTTGCCCTATGCCCTCAGTTCTCCATTCTCTCTTAAGGCAAAGAGAACTGGGTGAAGAACTACTTGTACTCAGCACAAGGAAGCTAATGAGACAATCACTGTGTGTAGAAACAGAAGGAGAAACAGAAGGGTGGGCAAGACTGCAGGGACGGACAAAAAGGGTCACTGTAACGGTCAATAAAGTGGGGAACCAGTTTTCAGCTTGAAAGTGCAAAACATTTAGGTATGAAAACACTACCACAACTACAAACCAAATGTAATCAAGTAACTTTACAAGACACACCACGCAGAGGTGTCCTGATCTGATACATTGTACTGTTTTTGCAACTGTGGATGTGTCTCTTGGAGAGTGCTGAATAATGGCGTTGAGTTCTTCAATTGGATGAAATCTTGAGGTGACATTGTCTTAGAAAACGAGGACCAAAGCGTCATTGAAACTGGAAGGAGTGGGGCCTCCAGTAAGTGTGTGCTTGAAGATCATTCCCAGCAGTCAATCCCAGAGCCAATACGTAAAGAAACAGAAAGCATCCTCCAGGTGTGAGGTATGTGTCAGCTTATCACGGATGAGGGAGAGGGCCAAAAATGTGTATATTGAGATATGTTTGTGTGTTGTGAATTCACTGGATCACAAGTGGACGAGGGGTCATAAGGCCACCATGGTGCAGGGGTGTTTGAGTTTGCAGGGCAAGACTCCTCTGTTAAGCTGGTAGAACTCCACCAGGTGGATCAGGTCTGTGAACTTGGTGGAGCCATCATCAAGGCTGAAGAAAATCTGACCGTCCTCTTCATACTGATGACAGCAGTGAGATTGAAAAAGTAAAGAGAAACAGAAAAAGAGAGACAGATGTAGATTTTATTGAGTGGAGACTGATTTTTATATATTTACTCATTTGTTTTACCTTTTGTTATTATACACTGAATTGTCCGTTTATTACATGAACTTACCTAGGTACCCAAATCAAACACTTCACTTGCTATAGGTGCACCTGGTAGATTTACAATTACTGAATGAACACTATCTGTGCCTGCATATTATCAGCCATTCTCTACCTTGTCCATCAGTGGTAAAAAGCATTACAGCTCAGATTTCAAAATCTAGGCAATTATGCTTTGTGGATAATGCCTCCCATCCATCTAATGGGCTTCTCACCCTCCCGCCGTCCAAGCATCCATTCCAACACCAGACTTTGCTTTTTTCCAGAAGTAGTACAATTACTGAATGCACTGCTGTGCCCCAACATCCCCCTGAACTCACCTTGACACCTTGGAAAAAAAGGTTCCTTTCAATACCACAGAGTGATCACACACCCAGTGATCACTCTGATTATTTCTTGTAAGATTCAACACCGTTTACAGTTTTCTCCATTTGGAAATAATGGCTCCCACTGTGGTTTGCTGAAGTCCCAATGCCTTAGGCTTTGTAACCCTTTCCAGGCTGAAAAATCTCAGTAATTTTGCTCCTCTTCTTTTTCAGAATTTCTTTTTTAGGATGTCAAAGTGAGCTGCTTATGTGAAACATACACTCATTATCCACTTTATTGGACATGCTTACATTATTGGTACACTTTATAGGTTTACAGGTACAGATTTTAACTCATTCTTTGAAACTGATAACACAGCCAATGAAAACAAGTGTACCAAATAAACTGGCAGTTCAGTGTAGACCGACTTGGAGAACATGAGAGGTACCAAAATATATATATATATATATATATATGGTCAGACAGGGAGGTTATAGTTAAAAACTCACAGGTAAGATCTGGAAGTGTCTGATCTTCTGATGATGGCACAGTGTGAGAACAAAAGCCTTCGGATTGCTCTGACTATCCCGCAGAAGGAACAACCTTCAAACAAAAAACAGGACCCTTAACAACCTGACCTTTCTGGGCATATGTTCTGAGAAGAACACGTTGGTTTGTGGGTAATACAAATGGCCTACCCATCCACTTGTCCTTGCTGCATGATCATACGGTGGGACTCCTCTCTCACGATGCGGCCATGGAACCACAGTTGTGTCCGGTGGATGACTAGGTACAATAAAAGAAAAGACGTCAGTTTCATTGTTAATATACAAAAAGACATTACTTGTACAAAGCCTTAGGGTTTACAATTTCTAAGCACAAAGGCTTTTGTTCTAACAATATTCTGGCAGTAAGATAACTAATATATGCTAAGGGCTGTGCCTACCTGAACTTAAAGAGGAGGGATGCAGAGGACTAGGGTTTCCCAATACATTCATTCTCTGACTCCGCTTCTACACAGAGGGAAATCAATGTATTACATATATGGGGAAAAAGACACTGATTGTGCATGTCTGTGTATGTGTGTATAAAACTCACTCTCCAGGTGTGTCCTTCCTCCATCGCTGCACTCATTGCCTCCTCAGGATTGTCAATCACACGGCCTGTCCTCCCTGAGAAGTCCATAGCAACCAAAGAATTCTCTGACACGCTCCGCTACAAGGAAATATCGATATTATTACAAAATCCTAGAGTGCCTGATATATCGATGTATATTCTTTGTTTAGTTCAAAATAATGGAATTCCACCCAATAATTAGAACCAAACCCTTAGTGCCTTATTTTTTCTGATGTGTAGTCTTTAACGGTGGGTGTTTCAGTTCCTCACAACTCACTATAATAAGCAGTATGGTGGATAACCCCACTGTTTCTCACACAGAAGACTGACAGTTCAATACCCCATACAAACCGAAATGTCACCACTATGACAAAAGTTCTTGGGAAGATTAAAATGGTCTAGAACTTTCATGCAAATCAACAGAGGCATGTCCAGCACAAGAAAAAACCCTTTACATATGGTTCATATTTGTTTTTTTCCACTCTCTGTTTTTGGCAGCAGTGTGTACATATTTTTACTCTTCTTGTCATCTTTTCATCTCAAAATATATTTTGATTTAGCAATTCAAAGTAATTACTAATTTTCTTGAGATTTCATCTTTGTATGTCAAAATGATGAGACATTATGAGTAATTCTGAACAATCAGACTTTCAGTTAAGGAAAGACTTTCAGTTAAGTAGTAAGTAAGTATCATTCAAGACAAGACAAAACACAAAAAAAAATAAATGTCATCATAGTAATTGAAGGTTATGTATAACCCTAAATTTGACATACTGCGGCAAGAAACGGTGAAAAAACAATGCATCAATGTTTTTTCACTTTGCAGCTTCCATTTTGTTGGGTGGACGTCTCTAAGCAACAACAATCTCAGCCATGTTAGCAACAAAATTTAACCCCTTAACCCCTTAACCTCAAGCAAGCTTACTTCTTATGTGGATTACTTAAGATGCAAAATAGTTAAATGACTGATTCTTGTTATCTGCATTAGTCATACAAAAGCATTCATTAATGGTTATTGGTATCAAGTCAATACATTTAAAGTCAGCATACCTTACAACTGAAAAACTTAAGTTGACATTGATCATTTTATGTGGCTCTAAAAATATCTTCATAGGAATATTAAATATTATTTTATAAAAAACCTTTGCTGACAGCCAACAAATTGTCTCACACCACACCAGGTGTCTATCAACGTAAGCTTCTTGAAGACAACTTGCGTTGCTGTTAATACAGTAACCCTTTGTGGTAGTCAGTCATGACACATTACTGAAAAGCTCATGACGCAGAAAGGCATGAAGGAACCTACATCTTTGCGCTTCATTAGCGTCAGCAGAGAGTGTTTGCATGGCAGCCTGCGCCACCGTGTGACCAGATGAGCTAATATTTAAAATCAGCTTTGGACGATACAAATTTCCCACGTGTGGGACTAATAAAGGTTTATCTTATCTTACTAGGGCAAACTTATGCATAAACAGAGGATATTTAGCAATCAGGACAGCTTATTGTAGAGTAAAAGCACACATGCACACATTAATTAAAAAAAGACAGAAGAGGTGGAACCCTTACCACTGGTGTAGTGAAGTTTGAGACAGGTGACTTTCTCTGGTGAGGGATCTTGTAATTCTGGTAGAGCAGAATTCCATACTATGCAAAAACATTTTAAAAGGAGTTATTTATCTACGAATCTGTGAGCAATCATGTAATAAATGTGCACTTCTTATAAAACTACTTCAACTTTGGCAGGTAGCATACTCCACCAAAGAATTAGGAGAATTAGGAGAAAAAATGGATGAAAATCAAAGTCATTTGCAGGTTGATGTCTTTTTATTTCCTCTACAATTTACCCTGAATTAAACAGAAGGCTTAATTCTGCTTTGATGCAAGAGCAGATCTATATTTTTGTTTGATCACAATTGAAAAGGGATTTAACTCAAAAAAGGCTCAGAAAATATGGCTGCAATTTTTTTGTACAATTTTCTTTCCTGGTTTTGTTATATTCTTAGTGTAGAGCACTAGCTGTTAGTTTTGCAGCTCTTCAGTACCCAGCGCATTCAACAGACTGCACGTAAATAATATGTTAATTGAAACATAAAGATGCTTAAACTATCTAACTACAAACACTTTTCCAAAATAAGTTGTGATGCTGTATAAAATGCCAAGAACAACAGAATGCAATGATTTGCTAATCATGTAAACCCATACATGTTTTCTGTAGGTCTTTCTGTAGGTGATCTTTGTCAACCTTTGGCATTAAGTTGGGGATTGTGCAATATAACTCAACGTTTATTTATCTGTATGTTATTGAATATTGTCTCATCCCCTCATCACCTGCTGCTATATAATTTTATTGCATTCA
>JBBPCZ010000148.1:6869403-6881389 GCA_037974445.1 Brycinus macrolepidotus | reverse complement strand
ATATATACACACACACACACATACACACACACACACACACACACATATATATATATATATATATATATATATATATTTACACACACACCTATTTGTCTGCAACAGTGCACTCATTGTAAATAAATATGGATCTTTAAGTCTGTGTGTGTGTGTGTGTGTGTGTGTGTGTGTATGTGTGTGTGTGTGTAAGGAGGTGGGGGAGGAGTAGAACAAAGGGAGGTCAGTTTGTTGGCAAACATTCAGTGGCCTTTAGCTGCCTGAGGCTTTAACCCTATCTTACCTGTAATTTAGTTCAAAGATTGTGGCTTTGTCCCTTTCAACTTATTAAAATCTCACCCCAGATTAACTGGAACACATTTATGTTTACAAATAAGGGCTGTTGACTAGGGTCAGAAATTACTTTCCACTTGTTTGTTACTGAAATTAAATTTTCCCTTGTTTGTTTGGAGTACAAACTTTCACATACATATCACAAGTCTCTAACTAGAGTGGGTAAGCAGGTGGCCACAATGTGTCGCAGGTTTTGGCCAAACAGCTAAACTAGAGGCTTCAATACCTAATATGTTTATAAGAGTTGCAGGGTCGTTAGTTTTTTACACTACTGAGTGCCCACATTTGAAGCACTGGCTCGCCAAAAAATGTCTGCCGTCCAATGTAGTAAAATGTAATTCTTTCTGTTACTGTAAAAAGCTGCTCCTTTCAGAGCAGTTAATAGCTGTTGAATATTTGCAAATATTTTTATATATTCAAATACCAACCTAAAGTCACAATAGCTCCTTGTTTTATTTTCAATAGCAACAATATGTTGTGTTTGGTAACTGTCACATGTGACTAACTGCTCTGAAACATGCAATGAGCTGCTGAAAAGGTAATTCTTCTACATTGGACTACGTATTTGTTCATTAAACACAGAAAATATTGGAGTTTTATCTTGACAGTCCACATCTATGTTCAGTATCATTCAATGAACCAGAATGTGGAATTACAGTGTTAATGTAGTTTTTGTTCAATGCACAGCAGTTTATTTTTTATCAGAGTAAGAATAAAAGAGAACAGGTAAAATCCAGCCAAACGCTTTTTTACTTTTTTGACTTCTTGTTAAAGGTTAACAAGAATTACTGTGGCACACCATCCTGATACCAACAGGTGTCTGTGTGTGTTGGGACGTATCGAGTAGCATGCAGAATTTATGGAGTTTTTAAGATTATATAAAGATACAGATTAAGAATATTACTATTTAGTGTGCAATGGAGTAAGGTTTTGTGTTATACTCTGTAAAGGTATTTGGTCCTTGGCAGGCAGCAGTGGAATGGTGGGGAGATCAAAGGAGTTAAGACAGACTGGCAGCAAGGCAGGAGAGAGATGTGTGGGTTCCACCATCTCGAAATCGGGTCAGAGTCGATCTTCCATAGACCACCCCAGTGACCACACACTGGGTGAGCGAGTGAGCGAGAGAGAGAAAGTGAGAGAGAGAGAGAGAGAGAGAGAGAGAAAACCAGAAAGGAAAACTAGAATGCTGCACAGTCTGGACAAAGACAGGTTACCATGGACACCATGATGTGAATTAGTGAAATAATCATCAGTAAAACACCAAATGCTGTAATTTCTCATGGAATAAATTTTACAAGCTTCTGCTCTTGACAACTACCTTCCTCCTTAAGAAGCAATGTGCTGTTTTGATTTAAAGCTGGTAAAAAAAACTGCATCAGTGATCATTATGCTCATATTGTATTCACATTTGGGGTATTGCAAGTTTGATCTCCAGCGATTTCACAGCCATTTGTGGCTGGGAGTTTAAGAGGAGCTTTTCAACAAAACTGGCAGTTACTGTTCTCCTCCAAATGCACCGAGCTGCCCAATGATGTTCTGTTAGCAGCAGTTCAAAAGCAGGAGGTGGATAACTCCATATGACTCAGAGGATGTACGTCTGAGCCGTCTCCCTCAGAGCTTGATAACATCATGTGACAGAGGGCCTAGACAGTGGGTGGAATTCACCACGACTAAACTTGGATGAAAAAGATAAAAAAAAACCCAACAAATTAGAGTCGAGCATGAAGGAGCATCACGCTCAACAAATCATTTTGTGGTTGTATACGGAAGTGGGGGGGGGGGGGGTCCCTTCCAAGATTCTCCTCCTGGCAGAGACAAATCCTCTCAATACAGAAATGCTTTAAACAGAAAATAAGAGTTAATACATATCACAAAGCAGGAGGGATTTGTCTCAATCATGTGGAATCATTTTTGATCAGCTACCTTTTAGCTACAATTTAACATCTACAAAACACACTGCAAGTAAATTAGCTAAAGATTTGTCAGTTCTCTCAGACTAGTGGCCTGTGCATTTACCTTTAGGAAAACTTTCAATGTAAGTCAATGTAACCAGGTATTATTCTTAATGTAACAAGACTTTAAACCCTTTTAAACCATTTTATTAGTTAGTTTGTCATAAAATGTTCCACACAATGTTAACTGCAGCTGGCATTTTCCAAAGAAAAAGAAAACAGATATAAGATTTTGTTCTGACAGCATAGTCAGCATAGAAAATAATTAAAAAGAATTTTAAAAAGTTGTTGTTTTGCAGCCTGAAATGAAAGGCATACACACACAAGAAAACACATTTTCCAGGTGTTTTTACTCAATGCAACTTATAACATCCGAGGGAAAGATATGACAGCAACAGTTAAAAAAAAAAGATTCACTGACATGGATAAAGGACCAGCCCCCCTCCTAACAAAAAATACTTGTAAACTCAATCAGGTGTAACTAATCACCTTCTCCATTGCACACCAAACTAACTTGCCTCCACCTGTGATCAACTGTAATTATTTTGATTGGCTCCAGCATAAAAAACAGCTATTCCTGGAGCATTCCAGTGCTTGGTACTGCAACTGAACGTAAACAATCGAATATAGGTGGCAATCAATGTCACTGCAAGACGCTGTCACTGATCTCAGGGATAAAGTTGTGAACAGGCACAAGTCAGGAAATGGATACAAAAAATCAAAGAGTTGACATTGTGGCAATATCACAAGTGCTATACAAATGTGGCTTGTATGGGAGGGTTGCAAGAAAAAAGAAACTTCTCAAGAAAAGTCACATTTAGTCTCAACTGAGGTTTGCCAAAATGCAACTTGAAGATTCTGAGGCCACGTGGAAAAAGGTGTAATGGTCAGGTGACACCAAACTCAGACTATTTGGCATCAACACTAAATGGCACATCTGGCAGAAAGCCAATACAGAGAACATCATCCAAAAAAACAAACCTAGAGTGAAGTATGGAGGTGGTAGCATCTTGTTGAGGGGGTATCTCTCTGCAGCAGGGACTGGGACACTTGTCAGGATAGACAGAAAAATGAATGGGGAAAAAAACCATCAAATTCTTGAGGAAAACCTGCTGCCCACTGCCAGAAAGTTTTCAACAGGGAGAAGGTTCACCTTCCAACATGACAATGACCCAAAGCTTAAACCTATTAAAAATGTGTGGAATGACTCGAAGACTGCAGTCTACCAATAGTCACCATCGAATTTGACTGAGCTTGAATGGTTCAGTAAAGAAGAGTGGGCAGATAGTGCAAGCTGGTAGAGAAGTGTCCCAACAGACTCAAGGCAGGAATTAAAGCAAAGCGTGGTTCTGCAAAGTACTGACACAGGGGGGTGATCCTTTATTCATCTCAGTTATTCAGATTTTTTTTTTTTGAACTGTTCATATCTTTCACTTGGATAAGTTACAGTGAGTAAATAAAGGTGGAAAATTTTCATTTCAGGCTGCAAAGCAACAAAATGTGAATATTTTGAGCAGGGTGATCCATTTCTATACCCACTGTATATCAGAGCCTGTTAGTACTTTCCACATTGACTTAGAATGTTTAATATTAGAAAACATGACATTTTTTAGTGTTTCAATTCACTGTTTAACCCCTAAATTAAAACAAAAACTGCCACTGCTTATTACAGTGAATACTGCGCATCTCATGCTTATGCCAGAGACTTTTCAATTCAATAGATGCCATGAGCACAAAGCATATTACGTATAGTGTGTGTAAGCTACCTCTTTTTTGACAGTAGCTGAATGCATTGTCTCCTGACCACTGATGGCAGTACTGTGTCAAAGTCAACTTCTGTACCTCTGAAGGTGAAGACTTTGGGTACACTACATGTCCAAAAGTATCCAGACAGCAAATCAAATCAGAAATTAAGCTACTCTAAGGTGCTTGAGGTGCTCACAAGCAATTATTTGTGAGCACACACTTGTATTATGTCCACAGAAAAGCACTGTTAATAGGACAGGACACTCTTGAACGGCCGCACATAAGCCTAAGGTCACCATACCCAGTGCCAAATGTTGGACAGAGGGGACAGAGGGGCCGCCAGTATTCAGCTGTGGAGCAGTGGAACTGGAGTCATGTAGCTCCTCTGGAGTCATGTAGCTCCTTCCAAAACCTTTGTAGTTGGATTGGTGTTTGTGATTCACACATCATCCAACTTTAGTGCCGTTATCTACTGCATGTTCTCAGAGCATAAAGTATCAACAGTCATTTGTGTTTTAAAAAAAATAATTATATACAGCAATGCATACATAGCTGGTTTATATTAATCTCTGTGCTGCTTGTGCAAATGTTGCAAGTATATAGGAATTTAACAAATATTTATTTTGTTCTTTACAAAATTGGTATTTGTAAATTGGTCAGCATAAGGTAAGCTCGGGACTCATTCGCCAAACTCTTGTTCACAAAACAAGGCACTAACATGCCACTTTGCACAACCTTTCAGGAGATAATATGCTGGAAGGACAGACAGCACTTGGCAAGGCCTAGATTTAAAGAGTCTCTATTTAACTTCAAAGGAGTCTCCCAAATTCCACTGTGGAAAACAGTGCATTCTAATTTGTCCACATTTCCCCAATCCCAATATCTGCTTCCCTATACTGCCACATTCCACTCACTCACTAATCAGTCTCTTGCACTTTTTAAAGACTGCTAGGTGAGAGCAAGCAGCTGTTTTGTATCACCTGGCAGCATGAAATGACACATGGTGCACATATCTTTTTTCCCAAACAGAAACTGACCATGACACCTCTGACCAGGCCTTATATCCAAGATCAGCATTGATGAATTCAACCAAAATATTTGCAGAAAACAGGTTTGAGATTTGGCACCTGAGTGCAACTTATTCCAACAAGTTCTCTGAAACAATTCAGACATTTGAGTGCATGCATAACGTTTCTCTCAAGGCCCTTTCTTAAACGGAATACAGCACAGAAGGCTATGAACTGAACTGACATTAGATTGATCTCCAGCCATGGAGGCAGCAATTAAGGGCTGCTGTGTTGTTTCATTGCCTTGTGTTTAGAAACACTGCCAACTCAATGCTATTTGGATATAAAGAGTGTGCAGAGAAACCCAGATGGTTAGGAAGACCTTGAGAGAAATAAAGAAGGAAAGAACACAAGAGAGAGAGAGAGAGAGAGAGAAAGAATGTATATCTCTTAAATCTGCTGACTGGACATATTGCAGGAGAAAGGGATGCCAGCATGTCTTATGAGGCCTGGGAATGAGCCAAAGCATATGCTTTATATATATATTTCTCCTCTCTCTAGCCTTGGGGGATGCACTGTGGCTGACTTTCTGGCTGCACGCTGAGCTAAATTACATGGTAAATAGAGCTTCACCACTGGAAGGCACAGCACTAACCCAATATCCAGAAACCACCCCTGGCTGCCTGCAAATCCAAAATCTGTTAGTATTTGCAACATACATGGCTGCTGGTGTCTAATTCTTCTCAAAATTAATGCTTAACACTCTCTCTCTCACACACACACACACACACACAAGTGGGTACCCAGTCGCTGGTGGTCTAACCTATCCCACCGTCTCCAGAATCCCTGGCAAACTTGCTGAGTCCCCAAAGGTGCAGCAAGCCTCCTATTTCACACCAATATCACGTTCCTCGGCAGAGCACTCGGCTCAGCGTGGCCCCTTTCGCACGTAGACTACACACCCCCGGTCTGGTCTTCTAGTAGAGACCCCAGCGAGGTTAACCTGACCGTGTAGAGCTCACAGCATCGTTAGCCTCCAACTGTCACAGCTGACAACACGCCAGTAAGCTGAACTTGCCACTGCTATCTCGTTTGACCGTTTCCACAACATGAAGACCCAGGAACCCTAACCTGTAGCCCACAGCAGGCTAACTGACCTGACTGACCACTGGGCAGTGTGGAAAAGCCGTGGCTACGAATATATTACGACTTTTTTAACGTTAATATAGCAGAAAGCAGTCCTGAAAAACTAATTCGACGGTTAAAAATACATCGTGCCCTGTTCGTAAACACAGGAAGGCGAAATGCATACTGGCAAGGCATGCTGCAAGTTTGATAACAAAATCCAGTAGAAGACAGGGAAAACTGTTACATAAGTAGACCTATCGTACAGTCAAAGTGTCAGACTTAAGAAAAAGTCGCTAAACTATTTGTTGGTTTTGCCTCTCTCCCCGTAGCGACACGTATGAGGCTCCTCCAGGTCGCGCGCCTGGAGCGACCAAGAACGCGCCAGGAAAGCGTCGAGCACGGGCGGGTGGGCGTTGTGTCTCGTGCAGAGATGGAACACACGCTTCACCCTTCCAGACTCACCTTCAGAGCTGGGTCTGTGAGATGGTGGCGGGGGGAGCAAACGGCAAATCCCGCGGGTCAGCGCGGAGCTGTCACCGTCCGCAACGGGGACTCAGCTGACTCCTCCAGATCCTCCAGACCCACGAGGGTTGAGGGTCCCCTCCATGCCCGCCCACTCCTCCACCTCCACCAGCTCCGTATCCGCCTCCTTTAACCCATGGCAAACCCTCCCCACAGAGAGTGCAGCTCAGTTCTCAGGAGGTGGGGGTGGGTTCTCTGGGTCATCAGAAACTGGACTTAGAATGAACGTGTGTCCAACTCAGAAGCCCACAACCCCACAAACGTGTGTCCAACTCAGAAGCCCACAAACCCACTTGAGTGAAGTATCAACATTTAAACACAAAAAAAGTCAAATAAAATGGTTTTTTTTTCTAGTGGGGTGAGGTGTGGAATTGATTTGGTTTGGATGGTTTGATAATTAAATAAAATAAAATAACATAACATGAACCCCCGTCCATCTAATGGCCTTTCAGGTTCTGTTTATAATGAGTATTTTGATAACTGTAAAAATGTAAGGAGCAAAAAGTATCCTTGGGTTGAAAAATTAAGCAGGTATTGTGACATGTACACAGTACACAGTAAAGCGAAACATTCCTCCAGGACCACCGTGCAACACAAAGAACAAGAACAGAAACAATACAAGACTTCACAAGCCTAACACCCTGAGACAGCATCCAAAATCCAATCTCCAGTTAAGAGAATATAATCATAGATATCATATGTATCATATACGATCACACACACACACACACACACACACACACACACACACACACACACACACACACATATATATATCAAATATATCATACACATAATATAAATCAAATCATATATATCATACAGCTTTTATATATTACAATATTATTAATTTATTTACACCTTTATTTTACATTATTATTTTATTAAGATGATTGTGTATTTCTTTTATATCCTAGTCACAGTGATTCTACAAACTAATCCTTAAACTAGTAAAGTAGTTGAATAACTTTTTCATTGTCACAACCTGCTGCATGAGCCTAGCCAGCTAAGGGCAAAAGCATGTAAAATCAATAGATTCATTCTAGATACTTTGACTTGACAATGCTAACTTATTGTCTTTAAATGTTATTGTACTATTATTAAGCTACACTGACAATTGTAAAACCTTTCACGTATCATACTCAAGATTCCATGCTCAAGCTGTCACCCTAAAGCCACTTGTCTTTATGGTTTTGTCAGAACTGAGTGCAATTAATGAACAGATATTGCAAAAACAATCTTGCACAATCTTGAATAGACCTTTCTAGATTTTTTCCTTCTCGGCCTTAAATAACCCATCCCAAAAATGGCCACAATACTCCACAGGCCTCAACACTTTATGCCCCATGCTAATGCACTTCCACCATGCTCTGTTAACCCAAGTAACATTTCAAAAGCTGCCCACAGCTGTATCTACTGTTATTTTTCAAGCTTTTTTGGTTGCCTTTCTAATGACATCAAAGTTAAGCTGTAAGGTGTAAGCTTCCAAGGTGTTCTGTGCGCTTTCTTGAGAGCCTTTAATCCTCTTTTCGGTATCACATTGTGATTTCGTACTTAGCTGTTGAAACCTGCCTACACCAGTGGTCACTAACCTTGGTACTATCTAAAGCTTAGGTCCAGCCACAATCTGCCTCACCTGCTCTGTAATAATTACCTGCTTCAGAAGTCCTTGATTGCCTGGATCAGATAGGTAAGGGGTTGCAGACAGAATGTTAGATGCAGGTCAGAACTAAACTCTGTAGGAAAGTAGATCTGCTACAGCATATATTCCAAACTCTGTTCCTGGAGTCCCTATACTCTGCACATTTTTTCCTGCCCTAACACACAACCTCAACTGAATAAACCGTTATTAATGAGCTGATTAGTTGGGTCAGGTGTGTTGGGGGAACTAAAAACAGTCAAATTTGCATAGCAGAGGGTCTCAAGGACGAGGGTTAGAAACCTATGGACTAGAGTAAGTTTGGTTACTACACTTTTTGGGCTAACATGGTTTCAGTTTGCTGCTCTAGATTTTCTATTTTTTATGTCCCCTCATAGTAATGAGACACACGACATATCTGCATGATGCAATTAAATGCATTGGTCTCTCCTATTAGAGTTTTGTCCATGTATTTCCACCACTGCAGACTGAAGGTGTCCTATTTCCTTGTGTAGTACTTAATGAGGAAGTGTTCGCCATGACTTACTGAAAGTTCTTTACATTCACTAAATTTGTGGCATCCCTCGCTATACACCCCTATGACCTCGAATACCAGGACTTGACCCCTCCTCCTCTCCCAATAGAGTGTATGATTTAAGACACTGACAAAATCCCCATGCAGTCAAGTTACATAAACATCTGCTGTCTCGAAGGCTGCACTTTACAACACTGAATCCGTCTCAGGCGCTCGTCTCTACCAGGAATCTGAAGCGTCACGCTTTGGACTGGACGTCTCACTCTGCAAGAATTCCTTGGCAGCTTCTGTGCCAGCAGTTCTAGGAGCTGTGGACTCCTGGGCTTGACAGGATCATCTGGAAAAAGTGGTGGTGGTGGTGGTGGAGGGTTTGGGAAGGGGGGGGGCGGTTGAGAGTTGGTCCACAGTCATCTTAAGAAGTGTGGCCCTCAGCCAAAGCTGGCGAGACATTCCAAGACAGGCGGTCATGTTACACTCGATCGAGACAGATGAGCTGATATTCAACACCGCTCTTGTCAAAAGTATTGCTCAACACTGAAGATGAAGATAGCATCTCAGTCTGCCTGGCAAAATTGCTGGCACTTGTCGAGAGCTGTTTGAAGGAGACTTGATGGAGACTTTTAGAGTGTTTGTCTTTTTTATTTGTTTATTTGACCATTTTAGCACTTCAAAAGCCTGTGCTATGGCCACTCGTATATAACCTTCATTTTAACAGACAGATGAAAAATAGCCCTGAATGCCACTGGAGGTTTGCAGAAACTGAAATGTCCAACTTTCATTTGCAATCTCAAATGAAAGTGGGTTAACCACAGATGTACGCACTCGTTTCCTAAAGCCGGGGAAGCATGTTATGTAAAAATTCCACTGGTTTCTCCTGACAAAATGTTTGAAGGGCCCAGATGTTCTGTGGACTTGGTTTGTCCTTTTTTCTCCCCTGTGAACATCAGAGAAAGCCTTAAGTGAACAACTTAAGATATGACCACAGTGCAGAGCCACTAGCTTAACCTCCCCCGTAAACACAAATTACACATCAGTCATGTTCAAGGGGCTGTCGACAAAACATTTGCACTTCTCCAACTTTCTGAAATGCGTAAACTGGTACACCACAAAAGTAGCACTGTGCCAGAGTGCCTCATAGTAATTTAGGGTGGTCGGTGACTCATGGGTTCCCATCACAGAAAGTCTGAGGAAGTTTTGTATTTGTGGTAAATTCTTGCTAATATGGTATCTCAACTGACAATACAGGCTGTCAATAAATTATAACTCAGGGTAAAGCTGATTACTGGATTTTGTTTTTTTCCCTTTTTGGCAGCTGAGACCTTGAAAGCATTTCAGATCCTGCTCATAGCTTTAAAAGTCTGTTTTAAGCTTTGTATAAGAACTTGAAAACTTGCCATTGCCCTTTTGCCATTTTGGTAGCAGGAGCAGGAAACTGATTAGGTTTGAAAGCCTTAATCCTGCTAACAATCAAAGGTAATGTAAACATGCATCACTGCCCAAATTAAGAGTCTAATCCCTGAGGGCTCCTTAAGAAATAAATCCCCCTTTTCAAGTTGGTAGAACACCAGTCAGACAATGGTCAGGCCCACAGGACATAATGAGGCAGCCGTACTAGCAGTGCTGTGTCTTAAAATCCCTGAACATAGTGTGCTTGGACAAAAAGAGGTTGCTCTCTGGTTTCTGGGCGCTGAACCCAAGACTGATCACTCTCCAAAATCCTTCCCCCTCCATTGAACTTTATGGGACCGAAACGTGTGGCATGCACAGCTTCCTCCGAGAAAATCACTTGGGGTCCTCGGGGAGATCAAAGTTTTTTTTAGCAGTTTCTCTAATCCACAGAACATGATATTTTTCTTGCTAATAACTCCGAATTCCTCTCATTCTTGCTGGCGACTGGTGGAGGGAAACTTGGGAGCCTTCAAACCCACAATGTTTCTGGTGGCAGAGACACGAGGACCGTGGAAGTGAAGAGCTGCAGACCACACCGCTGTTTGATTTGGCCTATAACTGGCAGACTTTGCACCACCCTGCCTGGCTCCTAGTGAAGCATGACCTTTTAGAATAAAGTACTGAGAAAACAAAGAACACTAGCCCATTTTCTGACAGCACCATAAAAAATAACAACTAGCGCCTCTCTTGCACCTGCAAGTCATTTCACTCCACCAATGAAAGAAAACTCCATTTATAAAAAATGATTTGTGTATTAATCAGTTCGGGAATTCAATTTTCACTCAAAAGGAAATTCCTCCAGGTATTCCAGCCTCCAAAACTAATGTCTGTGGCAGACATTTTTTCATCATTAGAATTTCACAACCTAGAGAAATTTATGACAAGACTTTGTTGGTGTTCTGGCCATTACTGTACTCTGCTAAGTCCAGCCAGAGTAATCACATTTACTATCAATCATAACTAAGTTCTGCAGACTTGCACTGTATATAACACGCTCCTGTCTTTGTGTAGAGGATTTGTCGTGGCCCCGGCCATGAAGGGAGACCGCAGACATGACCGGTAAATAAATAATACTAATAAAAGAAAAACACAGTGGTACAAATAACAGAATAAATTCTAGTCTTTTTAGAGTAGATTTTAGGTCTCGTATCGAAAATGGGAGTAACAAGAGAAATGGTTAAGACCAATACAATGGAAAGAGTGAAAAAGAGCTTGAAACTCTACTGACCAAAATAAAAGTTATCATCCAGAAATGGGGCGGGGTGGGGGAGTTGGCAAATAAGGAACTGAGTGTGAATATAAGAAGCAGAAGTTGTGAGAAACAACAAGGGAGATTGGAAATAAATGTTGTATTTTGTAAGAATAAACAATTAAATAAGCTGTCACAGCTATGTTTTCTTTTGATTTGATCTGATGATTAAACATGTAGGTTGCTCTGGATAGGAGTACCTGTCAAATGTAATTAAATACATTACATTAAATAAATGTATTTGATTTATACCACAATAAAAACAACCAATGGCTTCATGCTTTCATGAAAAAGTATATGATGACAAAGTGGGGCGTGTCATTTGCAAGTGAAATCTTAATGAGGATCCTGTAAGTGGGCACAAGCTTCCACACACACAAACAGATTCCTCCATTATACTTAAATCTTCTCTCATTTTGATGCGGTTGA
>JBBPCZ010000148.1:6851012-6864303 GCA_037974445.1 Brycinus macrolepidotus | reverse complement strand
TTTTGATGTGTTTTGCATTACTATGTTTAAACAAAAATATAAACACTTCAGCAATGTGAAATATAGAGTGTCTTATACTGTTTTTTTTTTTCCAGCACAAATCAGGCAATATGATGAACATATTTGTTTTTTATTTTGACCAACTATATAAACATAACAGGGCAAAAATAAGCTTTTTAAATTTTTTTTTCTTTATTAATTTTTTTAAAGAGTTTACTGTCAAACACACAAACACAGAGATCAATTTTTTTTACAGCTTGAAATTGTAAAAACACTTCTCCTAAAACAAGAAAACTTAAAAACTTTTTACAAACATTAGCCAAATAAACAGTATTGAACATACAAGCAAGTGCGCCACAGGCCCCCCAGATAGGGTATTAGATGCGCTGGAAGAGGCTGAAAACACACAAACACACACCAAATTACACTCTGTTAATATGGTTAGTGAAAAAAAATGAAACATCATTATCATTTAAATGAAGATCTTTTTTGCATTCATTGTATACTTCAGTCCACTGCTCCTCCAACAAATCCCCAAGATAATAAACAAGCTTTGGTGGTGTGTCTATGAACGATTGTACGTTTATTTTATTTAGTGTAAGTGTTGTTCTGAAAATTAAAAAACTAAAATGTCCTAAGACGTCCAGTGTGGAATGAAAACTTACATCGCATTTCTGTTTTCTGTATACATATTCCCAATAGTCATCTTCTATTTCATCTCAACCCTGCCATTGATCTCTTATTGTAAAATGATTTTTAAATTAACTTACAAAGTTTGTTTGCTGAACTCTAATAGTAAGTTATAGTAATAGTAAACATATTATTTGAAGTTCAATTAACTCTAATTGTACTTATTTGTAAGATAAACTTGTGCAGAAAAGTGAACAGTGAAACTCTGAGCTGTGTTGTTTTATGATCAACCTCAACTGACTTGATTTGTTTGTACTTTTAAACACTTTTAAATAGCCATTGCTTGGCTAATTTATAGCGTGTATTACAGCATTTTTAAGCCAAACTCTGATATTCCACATTGGAAAACTTGTTTTGTATTTTATTTGTTCTAGTAGAATGTACTTTTGGAACTGTTTCACTAAAAATGTTTTTGGATCCAGAGGAAATGTTTCAGACTACAGTTTGTAAAAGTAAAAATAGAAACTATAAAAATCCCAGCACAAAAACACTCTCAGGCACTCTGTCTTCGAGAAAAATATAAAAATCGTTTAATAACACACGACACATCTTAAAATGTTAAAAGAAAGTGCCAGTTCCACTCAGGCCTAATGACCATGGGGTTAAAAAAGTCTTTTTACATTTCACATTGTATCCAGGCAACCTTGGTTAATGATCTCGAGCAAATACCAAACGCTTATGTCTTGATTTAGAATTAATATGTGAACCCCACACATTCCCTATGAAATGACAGTTTAAGGAATAGGCTAAGCTAAATGTGAGTAATGTTACGCTTGTTTATGTAGCTATAAATACCAGTTGGAATCGATTCTCTATGCTGTCCATGGTGTAAACAACATTTACAAAGTTTATGTTACCAATTAGTGTTTTAGAAATAAAGGGTCTGTTTTAAGTAACGAGTTCTGATGGGATGTTTGATACATGGGATGTTTGTTCAAGCATGAATCACATGTCCATTAGCATCACTAATGATATCCAAAACGTCCAACGTCACTGAAACAGCAGAAGGGCTTTGATTGATTTAATTTTATTTTCGGTAACAAGTAACCATTTTAGTGAAGCATGTTCACAGTCATCAAATAAACAAATAAATTAATTATTAGATAGAACAATTTTGTCTTACAAGTTGATTGAACTCTAGCTGTCACACTAGAACGAGTCCAAAATGAAAGAGCTTTTGTGCAAAATTATCATTTGTGAACAGTTACGCGATTTTATGAAGATGAATGAACTTGTTTACTCAACACAGAACAGCATGTAATATTTCAGCACTGCTGTGATAGTTCAAAACGCTGTTCAGCTCCAGTTCCAGGAGTTTCTTTGTCTTGAGTACATTCATGATGCCAGAAGGGACCAACCTGAACCGTTTAGCCTCAAGCCTTGCAGAAACATCCCCAACCCAGAGAGGCTGCTGTTTGTCATTTGATCCACAAGGTGTCCCTAATGTGCAGTGGTGTAAAACGCTTGTGGTAATGAATCAACGCCTCATACAACTTCAAAAAAGTTTCACAGTTTTTTTTATTTTATCACTATATTTTAAGCCTTGTTGGCATACAATCTGTTGGCAGATGTGTGGTTTCTAAATGACAACAACTGGTCTTAGTTTAAACTGGCGATTTCCAAGACACAGCAGTTTTGCTGCTGAGTTTAAGAACCCTCATGCCTCGCTCAGGCTTAAACTCTGAACATCAGCAAAGCTACAATGTAACTGTCCACATGTGTAAACTGGACTTAATTAAAATCTAAATGAATTAAAATGTACGTTTTGAGCCAAAAATAAATCTGTGGTGAAATAAATACTTAATAATGTTTAAACACAATCAGGTCTAAGTAAAAAAAAAAAAAAAAGTTTCCTATTACTGATTTTTAATTGTTAGCAGTTGGGTCCACAACCTTGGTGCATCACCGAGACTGATCTGAAATATAAAGCTCTAGATATCCTTTCATGGTGCGATAGCCTGAAAAAAAAATGAGAAAAACAAAACTCAAGCTGCCAGAAGGGAAACTGGCCAATCTGGTCTAGAGAAAAATAGAAGAACCCTCAACGGAAACAGAGCTGAATGTTTTAGCCTGGACTACTTTTTGAATGAGGCACAATACAAAGCAGAACAGAACTTATTTACATATTTGTCTCACAGGCACAATAACAAAAATGGCCTATTTCATAAAGAGAAATCGGAAATATTTATGTAAAAGTAACTATGACTGGTTCGGATAAATGAGAAATATAGGTGGACATCAGGGTGAAAAAATAAAATACAAGAAAATTGTAGCATATGAGTTCATTACATTACATATGAGAATCTATGGTATTATATGGTATTCAGGTTACTGTGGTATTCCAAGTGGCTGGTGAGGTGTTGCTATGGTATCTCTGTTGATTGCTAGCATGTTGCTATGGTTTTGAAGGTAATTGCTATGGTGTTGTTAGGTGGTTACAACACCTCTGTTGGTTGCTTGAGGGTTACTATGTGGCTCCCTTGGTGCTCCAGGTAGTTGCTAGGCAAATGCTATGGTATTCCAGGTGGTTTCTGTAAGTACGAATGTGAGTGTGTGTTTAATGTGTATGAGTGTCAGTGAGAAACGTGTCAGTTGTGACATAATTTGTGGTGATTAGATATGAATTTTCCACCATATGAGCATTCCACCATTCATTTCTCTGCTGAAAAAAAATCAGTGAGTGTCACAAGCGCCCCAGAAGCAGCTCTTATGCAGAAGGTCCATTTTTGATGTAAGTTGAGACCAAAGCACGTTAATACCTGCTGTAGGAGTAAAAATGCAAGTATTCTCCTTCTGTTATCAGAAACTGTACGTGACATACAGATACATAATTATGAGGATGAGTGTATTTTTAACAACTATAATACAGTCACAAATCTTTGATCCATGTCAGTCATAAGTGGATTAAACTGTATTAACTTTGTCTGTGGACTAAAGCACAAGAAGACAGGAAATGAAATCAATAAACACAATTAAAACAGAAAAAAAGAAACCAATACATACATAGTCTATCATGGAAGAGAGAGAATAATCAAGTGAAAATTCTCTGCTTCTGAGAGGCTCTTGGTAGGGCATGATGCTTTGTGAAGGATGGAACAAAATGTCACAGCCTCACATGCTTACCATCCCGTTATGCTCTCCGCTGATGTGAGTGTTTGTGTGAGGCCGCGGCAAACAACCCAAGCGTCTGAGAGCAAGCCACATATACACCTGCTCTCTCTCTCTCTCTCTCTCTCTCTCTCTCTCTCTCTCTCTCTCTCACACACACACACACACACACACACACACACACACACACACACATGCTGAGGAATGATGGTGTTGAATCTATGAAAGGCATTCTCACGTGAGGGGCAGGTGAAGGGTGGTGATGATGGCATCATCCGTAGAGCAATTGAGATGATATGCAAATTGCAGGGGGTCCAGTGAGAGGGGCAGCTGTGTCTCATGACGAGCCTCATGATGATGGGTGTGAGTGCAACAGTGTGACTCACCATCACAGGCAGGTGGAGATGTCCTGAAGTTGATGATGGTCTGGATGCCCTGCCACATGTGCCGTACATTCCCAGTGTCCTGCAAGTAGCTGTATACAAGCTTTCTGAGCATGTATACACACATTATGCCGGTAGCCTGGTGGTTAGGGAGTTGGCCCTGTGGGGTTCGAATGCCAGGACTGCCAATGGCACCAATGGTACCTTTGAGCAAGGTGCCATCCCCGCACACTGCTCTCTGGGCGCCGTTATCGGCTGCCCGCTGCTTCACTCATGGGTTAAATGGAGAGGACTCAATCCTCTCCGGGATCAATATACTATATAAAACAAAATAAAAAATAAATAAAATGTGTGTATGTATGTGTGTATGTATGTATGGCCAAGATTGGAGAGGATGATGCCATCATCTACCTGCTACGCCGTGCCTACAGCCATCTTGACAAGCCAAGTGCATCTCTGAGGATTACGTCCTTCGACCTCTCCAGCGCCTTCAACACCATTCAGCCAGCCCGGCTGGGGAGCAAGCTGTCTGCTATGCAGGTTCATGCTCCCTTAGTTGCATGGATTATGGACTTCCTGACAGTGTGTGTGGCTACAGGGATGTAAGTCTGACACAGTGCTGTGTAGCACTGGAGCTCCTCAGGGAACTGTCCTGTCAACGTTCTTCTTCACCCTGTGCACATCTGATTGCCAATACAACACAGAAATTCTCAGATGACTCAGCAATAGTCGGATGTACCAAGGGTGGGGACGATTTAGAATACAAGACGGCTGTGGACAGTTTTGTGGACTGGTGTGAGCTGAATCAGCTGCAGCTCAACATCAACAAGACCAAAGAACTGGTGGTGGACTGGAGAAGATCCCGGTCTCCTGTCACTCCCCTGTCCATTAGGGGGGTGGATGTGGAGATTGTTCAGGACTACAAATACCTGGTGTGCACATTGACAACAAGCTGAACTGGTCTAAGAACTCTCTGGCCACATACAAGAGGGGTCAAAGTAGGTTGTACTTCCTACATAGACTCTGATCTTTTAGAGTCTGCAACACCATGTTGCGGATGTTCCATGAGTCTGTAGTGGCCAGCGCCATTTTCTGAGAACATTGTCCAGACTTCAGTCCACCATGGACAATGCTGATCACCCACTCCACAGTGTTGTGGCTGAACTGAGAAGCACTTTTAGCCACAGACTAACCAGCTTAAAGTGCTCCACTGAACGCCACAGGAAATCCTTCCTTCCCACCGCCATCAGATTCTACAACTCCTCCCTCTGTCACACACCCACCCATCAGACTCTATAACTCCTCCCTCTGTCACACACCCACCCATCCGACTCTACAACCCGTCCCTCTGTCACACACCCACCCATCCGACTCTACAACTCCTCCCTCTGTCTCACATCCACACAATAATCTGTGCAGTACCCTGTTGCTTCTTGCTGTGTAATAACCGGGTTTATTTACCGGGTTTAATGCACATAGTCATCACTCCGTGTATGACTATGTGCATTATTTTTGTTACGATGTGCAATAGTCTACCATGTGCAATATTGTGCGATGTTCTTATTGGGTGTTAAAACATTCTGTGCAATATATTTTTTTCAGTTGTCTTACCATGTGCAATATCGTGTGACGTTTTCTAAATGGGTGCGGAATCACTTCATTACCTGCAATATCTTATGTGCAATAGTCGTGCATGTGCTGTATCACTACTTATGTCAATATTACTTTTAATTACTCAATATTACTACTGATCTCTACTAAGTGCAATAACGTTCTTCAAACTACCATTTGTGTCGGTAGATTTCACTCAACTGTGTTACTTCTGTGCCGCTGCTGTGTCTGAGCCTGTGCTGAACTCCTCAGCAGCAGGTGGCAGTGTGAGGGGTCTCTGTGCCGCTCGAACTGAGGACACGTCTGCAAACCAATGAAACCAAGTGCGCATGCGTGGCACAGCCTTCACTCCTTCAGGACGAGGACCAGGGAGAAGGTGAGTGGGTTGTCTGCTCTCTTTTTAATGCAGAGATGTAGAATATTGATTCTTTTATTGTCATATTGCAAGCTGTATGTTTTTCTTTAATGCACTGTTTTGCCAGCAGTGCGCCAGACTTTGTTTGTAACGGTTGTTTTCTAAGTTAACCCGGTTCATTCATGTAGTGCTAGGGTGAAGTACACGTAAGAGCTCCTGGCTGTGTTCGTATTTAGAGTGTCTATCAGGCTAAACATTAAGTATCTGTTGGTGGTACTATTACATAAGAGACTTTACACTTCAAGCATATTTTTTGGTGTGTTTAGTAAATACTTTTTATTAAACTAAAGTAATGAACGAGTCGTCTCTAGCCGTGGTCCCATCAGGGAGCTGCTCGGTTTAGCATGCTTAGCTTCATTTCTGCAGAGAGAAAGAAACGGTATCTAAATGCGACTTTAACTAGATTTGGCTGTTCAGATATTTCTGAAATGTGTTTATTACAGTTGATGGTTCATTTCAGTTCTTGTGTTGTGTGTATGTCTCTCTTACTTAGCTAGCTAGCTCATAAAACGAATGGGGACATAAGGGCAAGAAGTATCTCTTGTATTAGCATTAGCTCTTAATAAGTCACTTCTTGTTTTTATGCTCTAGTAGGTTAAATCTGAATGAAAGTGTGTATTGTAGCTAGTCTGGCAGTGCGCTCAAAGCTAGTCTATCATTCAGTTTCAGGTCTTTAGCCTAATTCAACCATCCAGATGTGATGTTGGTATGGTATAGTAGTGGAAAATCTGTGAGTCTAGGTTTAAACTCGATCTCACTTCAGATATCTTGTTTCTGTCACCAAAGTCACTCAATTCTGACTCTATAATTTCTCATCAGACCACTACAGATGATTTTGTTTACATCTTAATAGTTTACATATGCAAAAATACTGAAATTAAGTTGTCCCATTTTTGTCAATAGCATAACATACTGATTCTAAACAAATAGTACTCTTTTCATTTTGTCACTTGCTGTGTTTTCCTCCCACAGATGAAGACTCTGTACTTACTTGCTCTCGCTGCTGTGCTGGGTCTGGTGGCTGGAGAGGAAGGGGCTCGCCTGCTAGCCTCCAAATCCCTTCTGAACCGCTATGCTGTAGAGGGCAGAGATCTCACCCTGCAATACAACATCTACAATGTGGGAACCAGGTACCGCTTGCTGTATTCTTAGGATGGTTCTGTACATAGCCATGTTATGGTCATATTAGAAGTGCCTGTGTATGTTGTTTTGACATTACCTCTGAGGTCAAAAGCATTATAATCTGGTAGTTAATGTGTGCTTGTATCTATTTATTTATTTATTTTTATTTATAGGAGATTTGTAGTCTGTCAGTGTGGCTCACTCTAATTACAGCCAGCTGATTATACTTTTTTTTTTTTCCCCCCCCCCAATCATTGCACATTTTGCTTATATTTATTTGTAATGCACAGAGAGCTGTCCACACTCAGGACAGGTTAAACCTTACTCTTATATTATTTGCACTGTTTTGTTTGTATGTCTTATGTCTGTTGCACTGTGTGTACACTGTGGAACCTGAACTTCGCCATTTCGTCTCTCTGTATACTTGTATATGGTTGAGATGACAGTAAAGTTCACTTTGACTCTGACTACTTGTGGTTAATCATGTGTAACACACTTTTTTTTTGCCACTCCATCCCCAGTGCTGCACTTGAAGTGGAACTCTCTGATGACTCCTTCCCTCCTGAGGATTTTGGCATTGTCTCTGGAATGCTGAATGTTAAATGGGACCGCATTGCCCCGTATCCTTTTTTTTTTTATCAAGAATCTGTCAAAGGGGATTTTTTTGTACTCTACTACTCACTACTACTTTTTTACCTTTTCTATCAGTTAATGCTTTTCTGCTGCTCAAACTGAAAGCTACTCGAATGTGTATTTATTTTAGAAGACATTGTATACTTCTGAGTTTATGTAATACATTTGCCTTTTTTTAAATTAATATGTATATCCAGGTACTTCTTTTCTTTGAAAATCAATATCACAGTTCTTTGACTTTTTTTAGTCAGCTGATGAGATTATGACGCCTTGTTTGTTGGTTTATGTTTATCTCAAACATATCTTATCACTAGCCTTTCATGGTGGTTAGTGACTTCTCTATTGGATTGGACTAGAAAACTGTATTAGGTCCACCAGTGATATGTCATGTTCCCTAACTTCTCTCCCACTAGTGCCAGTAACGTGTCTCATACTGTAGTGCTGCGTCCCCTGAAGGCTGGCTACTTCAACTTCACTTCAGCCACTGTCAGCTACCTGGCCCAAGAGGGAGGGCAGGTTGTGGTGAGTACTACTTCTTAAATGCAAATCATTGCTTAACAAGACCTAACAAGATCCCCAAAATTGTATGGTTTTTTAGGAGTAGGAAAAAACATTTGGAACGGATTGGAATGGACGGATTTTTTCTACCCTCAAGTAATATCTAACCATTAGTGGCCTTTTAACTGTGAACATTTTCACACAATGGCTAAAGGCTAGTTTTCTAAATCTGTAGTGACAAAAATGAAGATGAAGTTTTGTTTTGTTTTGTTTTGATGCCACCAAAATGAAAAATGTGGTGATGGTTGTTTTGGACTCAGTACTGCTGTAATTTGTTGGGGGGGTTGTTTTTGCTTGTAAACATCATTGTAGTTGTAGATTTTAAATATTAGTCCATGGTGTAAACGTTATGTTGTTCAGTGGTATAGATGAACATTCTACTCTCATTTTCTCAGGTTGGCTACACCAGTGCTCCTGGTCAGGGAGGTATTCTGGCCCAGAGGGAGTTTGACAGACGTTTCTCCCCCCATTATGTAAGTGACTCACATTAGCCTGTAAGAGACCACAGAACAAAACTCTTTGGTAACTCTTATGGCCTTTGTGGTCAGGACCAGTTCCACCAAAACATTGAAATACACCACATAGTAAATTGATAATCCACTCAAAATGCCTTTGTGGATAATTTAATTTCTTCAGTAGTATCACCGGTCAGAGTAATTGAATTGAAGTAAATGTTTGTGAATGCATTTCCTTCCATACTATGACGTACTGTGAAATGTAGTATTAGGGGGGCCCTCTCTGAGCTAGCTGAGACTGATGCTCAGTGAAGTAAGGGGTGGTTCATTTTTCGAGGTGGGCAAAAGTCACTACACTTAACACGACCAGGGATATAAACTAACCCCTTGAGGGTTAAAAAAAAAAAAAGTAATGGTATTGTATGGTTTAATAAAACCAGTCCATTTTCAATTCAAGTTGACTTTAAAATGTAGTGGACCTCGACCATAATGATCTTTTGATTTTGACTTTTCTTTCATTAGAATGTTACACCTGTTGCAAGAAACACGTTTCGGAAAAAGAATGAGTCTCAGTTCTGTGTCTGTTTCCACAGCTGGACTGGGCTGCGTTTGGTGTGATGACCCTGCCCTCCATCGGCATCCCTCTGCTCCTCTGGTACTCCAGCAAGAGGAAATACGATTCACCCAAGAGCAAGAAGAACTAAAGGGGAAATGAGTGACAAATGTGTGTTTGAGCTAAAAATTGGTTGTGGGCTGAGAAGAGGGGTTGAAGAACGTGGAGGGGTTATTTTGGAGGGAGCAATTTTCAGTAATTTTATTACCCATATTGGGGTAAAACAGACATGCAAGTTTTGGGCAGGTCTGATAAGATTTTTTTTTTTTTTGTTTGTTTTTGAGTGAGGTAACAGTGGACTGATGCGGTCTTAATGACTGACCACTGCAGCCAATCCAGGCTGCCACCAACGGTTTGGCTATATGGTTCCGTTTTCTTTGTTGTAATTAATTGTTGAAAGACAAAATGAGTCTGGAGAACTTTTTCATCTTCATTCTTGGTGGTCTGAGATTACCAGTGAGAATAAACAAGTGGGTTTTACAACAAAAAAAAAAGCTCATTTTTCTTTTCTAATGTCATTTTCTGATTTATCGAGGCTTTCGAGTAATCGTTCAGTGATGGGTTCTTCATTTATTCTTCATCCTGGTCTAAATGTCTTAAGACGTGTAGAGGTGTTCACTAATGATGAGAGGAGCTGGGGTTTGCATGAGCTCTGGCAGGTTCATTGTTGTTGACTGCAGTTCACTAATAACTCACTGGCTGTGAAAGCTGCTAGAAAATATATGTAATTGGGAAGACAAAAAATGAAAAATTAAACACAGTTTAAAAATACTCTGAATGTATGTAATATTTATACGTGTTTAAATATGGAACGGTTGGTTTTTAAGTTAGATAAGTTGGATTTGAGATGCTGGGGAAAGAAACTCAAACATAAAGGCTTATAAATAGTTCTTGGACACCGGACACCCTTACTTGGTGTAGACTCCTTACATTATGCTTGTATCTCTCACTCTCACTACTGATCTGTGTTAGTAATGTGTGTAAACAGCAGTGAAGACAGGAAAGACTTATAGTACACCTGTTTTTAGCATCAAAGACAAACTGTTGCGTCATACTTTCCAGGTCTTGGTTAACCTTAGCATCTTAATGGGCTTAAATAGACAAGTGTAAAGTTCCAAGCTATGCAGTAGCTTTTAGAGTGTTTAATAAGTCTCATTTATAGGCTCTATATTGATCATTTACTATTTTCATCTTGATACAGATCGCTCTGTGCTATCAGCTCTCATAAAGGGGAACAGTGTTATTTAAATGCGTGTTATGACACTCAAGTTTGGGTGAAATTGACAAACAGCTTTATATGAAAAAAGTAACATCAAGATGAAGTTAATAATGTTTTGTTGAATGTTTATTTGGATTAACATTTAATGAAATAACATTTAATTCCTACTGTTACAAATCCTTAATGCTGATAATTAGTATAGAACATTTATATGATGGGTCGGGATGTGTGAGCAGTATGTCTCACCCAAAACTGAGATGAAACCTGTGCCACTGTACTATATACAACGTTAAAATACTAAAAAGCTTGGAATGCTTCATACACAAAATGATCCGTTCATCCACCCTCGGCGGCGTGCAAAACGGGTGGAAATGGTAGCTGTGTTGGGAGTTCTGTTATATGATCTTGCCTTAACGTTTAGGGTTAGGAGGTGGCAGAGGAGGTCTGGAGTTGGGTGGTCTCTCTGGAATCTGCTCATATATAGAGAAATCCGAGTTCACAGGCTGCGGAGGCTCTGAGTGGTTACCAAAATTCTGAGAAAGAAACAGAAAGTGTTTAATATTGTCATTGTTTCGAATTGGGTTACACAGATCAGTTTGTCTGAAGCCTAGTCTTGGTCCTGATTTTTATTTATAAGATTAGATTTTGTATTCCAACAAACTGGTTATACAGCCAGCTCTATAATTACTGGCACCCTCTGTAAAGGTGGGTAAAAGCCACTTTGGGGTTAATTTTCTCAATCACACCCTTAAAATAAGAGGAAAAAAAAAAATCAAACTTTTAAGTTAGTGGATTTTTTAGAATTAGAGTAAATCATTTGCATCCCTTGAAACACTTGACAAAATGTAACTGAAGCATGCTCCCATTTACATCTGACATATTTTTAATCTTCCAAAAAAAATATGTTCAACTTCACACTAGAATGGTTTACTGAACACAGAAATGACTTGCCCTGCATTCTCCAAAAGCTCAAAAAGCATACAGAATTCATTACTGTTGAAAGTTGAAAATGGTATTAAATTAAGTGACAGTAATTGTCAAACATTTTTATAAGACCTATTTTATGATAAGGGATTTTATTTTTTTAATGTACTGTAATGAGCTAAAAGTTCGATCTCTCTCATATTGTCTGTGTTAGACTGAGCTAATTAGCCACAAATTAAATAGATAGTTTTCATGACCTTTTTTCTTCATACCTGTACACTGCCGTCAGGTCGGAAGGCTGCGTGTCTAGGGGGTGGTCTTAAGGGCAAGCTTGGGGTGAGCCTTGTGGATGAAGGGGTGAAGTTAACTGTGGAGGATGCCCTGACTGGAGGAGGAGCTGGTGCATTCATCAGGTCATCTCTGGTGCCTTTAATATTGACCTCTGAGTAAAGGTGACTACCAGAAAGGTCTCCTAGAGATGACACGCATGAGTTTGTTGACCAAAAGTTAAAATCAGCTGCAATAATGTCAGAACATGTACAGATTGAACATACCTGCCTAAACTCAAATGTTAACTTAAACTCATAACTTAAGTGTTTGAGCCACTGACGAAAAGTAAAGTGGTCCCTTATAGTCACACGTGAACACACCACACAGTGTGAACAATGTAAAGTTCTTTCTCTGCTTTTAACCCATTCATCAAGTGAAGCAGTGGCCTGCCACCAACGAGGGCAACTAGGGAGCAGCGTGTGGGGATGGTACCTTGCTCAAAGGTGCCTCAGTGATGACACTAGCAATGGTGGGATTCGAATCCACAACCTTCTGATTGCAGGGGCAACTCCCTAACCACTAGGACACCAGCTGCCCCAGTGCAAAATGTTTCCTCAGTCTAGATTAGGGGCAGCTGAAAAAGATATAGGCTACCAGTGTTGGTGCCATCGTGTAATAAAATGTTTACCAAATTTTTAGTCATTTCTGATTCCCACCCACCAGCTAGGGGGAAACCTATTCAATGGTATGATAAACCGTGATTAATATGACCAGTGACGTTGGGGATAAAAAATGAAATTTTTTAGGTTATCCTAGTGTCACAATTTCAGTTGAGCTACTGTTTCCAACCATTTTAAAACCTTCTACGTTTTACCTGCATCCATTGCTATTTCCCTGCGCCTCCCCATAGCGTAGAAGTCAATCTCCTCATCGCAGGTGCGTGTGTGCGGGGTCTCCTCATAAGTGTGCAGAGGCTCTAGTTCCCAATATTTCTGTTCTGCTATGCTTGCAGCGCTGGGGAAAGAACCAATAGATGCTGCTGCCCCTAGTAAGCTGGGGTCAGGGTCAGGGTCGGTGAAAGAGGGATTTCGCTGTATGGCCCGGGGTGGTTTGTTGACCCGAGCGTAGGGAGCATCCGTAGGCTGGGCCAGGTCTCCTGCATTGCTCACAGAAAGCTCTCGTATGCCAATCTGCGAACAGGGGGAATATATAAGTAATTATAAAAAAAGAATAATTATGAATGTACACTACAGGAGAAAGTATGACAGGAAGACTGAAGAAAAAAAAAGT
>JBBPCZ010000148.1:6827900-6839879 GCA_037974445.1 Brycinus macrolepidotus | reverse complement strand
TGTGTGTGTGTGTGTGTGTGTGTGTGTGTGTGTGTGTGTGTGTGTGTGTGTGTGTGTGTGTGTGTGTGTGTTTGAGTTTTGATTTGATGAGTAACCAGAAGTATAAATAGAAATTATCTGGTTAAAAGGTTATCAGTGGTGGACATTTCAGAATTAAGATATCTATAAACTATTGTAAATATTTGTGAGATGTAAAATGCACTGGATGAGTGTATATTTGTGTATATTTTTATGATTTTATGGCATGCTAATATTGTGGTATAGTATGCTGTTAAATTCAGTAAATTTAAGGGTCACAGCTTCATGAGAAATCAATATGCATTGAAAAACCTTTTTATTTAAAAATGTTATCTTTTAGGTCAAAACTGACCTAAAAACGGAGTTAACCTGACATAAAATCAACAATGCACAATTCATTTAACACATTATAAACCCAGTGCTGTGTTTATTTAAATGATGTATGCTCCTAAAGATATTTTGGACACATGGAGTTCTATTCTTAAATCTGTTTGCCTGAATTGTGATCAGTTATGGTCTGTAGTGACTGAGAAACGTAAGGAAAAAATGGATGAGCCAGCCACATCCTTAAAAAATCCAATTCTCTTTTTAGCTTTATTAAACTCTTTGTATTCACAGTAACATTTACTTTGTCGAAGACATTTTTTACTCATCTGAAATCCTATTATTTAAATTTTAAGTTGCTAGTGAGCCTAAAGAAATGCCATTTCATCCATTCAAAATAAATTTCATAAACTGCTGATGGAAAAATTATCAATAGTAATAATCAAATAATATTACAAATACTCAAATATAATTAAACACACAAGATGGAGCTCAGTTGATCTACTCTTTTTAAATGAGCTCTCCTTGTTTTCTTTCTCCTGACAGTGTGAGTTTGGAGGATTTGGATCCAGAGGACATGGCACTGGTGTTGGACAGTGTACTGGGCTGCAGGAGAGTTCGAGATGCGCGTAGGTCTGTCACTCGTGAAGGCTCTCTCTCCTCTCTCACAGAGGAAGAGGCCGTGACTGAGCCACAGCAGCAGCTCCGCTCAGCGCTGGAGGTGAGCCGCATGTAAACATATTCCATAAGCTGCTCAGACTGTAGCTATGTACAGTTAGACAAGTGACCATGGGTTGTACTGTTCACTGTTCTCTAAGACACCAGACTGAGCTTCTCATTCAAATATTAGTAGCCATGTCCTGTACTCATCTCATTCATATTAACTATTTAAGGTTGATTTTTTAAAAAATGGTTGTTTACTCCATTTAATCAGCTCTTTTTCATTAATAACATGACGCCTTTTTAATTTGTCTCACAAATGACCTTTTTTTAACACAATAAACGCATCATCAGGAGCTCCCCTACATCGTTTAAACATATATAATTTAAGATCCTTATATAGTTCTGTTTTAATAGGATATGGCATATTATTAAGGAACGTCCTTCATATGTAATAAAAACCACATTCATCCACTGATGTAAATATTTTCATTGTGGAAGATTGTAAAAACAGAACTGTAAGCACAAGTGTCCCACACACTTGTGCTTACACCTACAGTGGTACTGGAAAGTTTGTGAACCTTTTAGAATGTTCTATATTTCTACCTAAATATGACCTAAAACATCATCAGATTTTCACACAAGCCCTAGGAGTAGATAAAGGAAACCCATTTAAACAATGAGACAAACATATTATACTTGGTCATTTGTTTGTGATGAAAATTGTCCAGTGTTACATATCTGTTAGTAGCAAAAGTATGTACATTTTTGCTTTCAGTGCAGCAACAACTGCAGCTAAACCTTTCCTGTCTTGCAGCTTGGAGGATCATTTGTCTGTACAGCATAATACGCTATACTATACAGCACTATACACTATACACTATCAGACTTCTGATAGATCACTGTT
Organism: Brycinus macrolepidotus; assembly: GCA_037974445.1. Taxonomy (NCBI): domain Eukaryota; kingdom Metazoa; phylum Chordata; class Actinopteri; order Characiformes; family Alestidae; genus Brycinus; species Brycinus macrolepidotus. The sequence goes on along the minus strand of JBBPCZ010000148.1, from coordinate 6,837,970 downwards.
CTTTAACTTAAAAAGTGTGCCCACTCATACCTGATTGTCATCCTATTGATTTTTAAACTCTAATTTCACCTTCAACTGCTAATCCCAGACGTTCACATATGTTTGCCACTCATGTAATATTGGATCATTTTCTGTACATAAATGACTAAGTATAATATTTTTGTCCCATTTGTTTAATTGGGTTCCTATTACTTGTAGGACTTATGATGATGTTTTAGGTCATATTTATGCAGAAACATAGAAAATTCTAAAGGGTTCACACATACTTTCAAGCACCACTGTACACCAGTCAGACACTGCTGGACTTTGGTAAAGATTACAGGTCATTCACACTGTAGGCCTTGTTGCACAGACCAGGCCCCGAGACTGTGGCAACGCCTCACACAGTCCACCAAATGAAGCAGCCATCGCAGGCAGGGCATGAGGAAACAGAAATAGGGTGGATGGGGCAGTGTTCATGCCAGTCTAAATGCTGCTTCTAAATATCACCCTTTCTTGGACAAGCTGGGCTACCTCAGACAGCAGCTGACTACAAGGCAAAAGGTTAATAAGGAGATTTTAGTTTTCAGCCAATCAACTAAACAGGCTAACATCAGTTTGCACTGTTTGTACATGTGTTGTCTGCCTTAATTTTTGGTATCCCAAAACAAAGGTTATGATAAAACTCATACCTAAGAAAGAAGTATTCTGATATTCTGGATAAACTGGTATATCACCCACCACTACTGCTGGCTTTGATCAGTTCTATATTTATTATTGTGTATGAGATGAAGGTTGGGGAGAGGCCATGTCAAACTGTGGAAAGATAAGTGAGAGCTCAGAAACATGCATGCAGACACCAGCACGTTTTGATTTGATGTTATTTAGCATTAACATCAAATCAAACACCCAAACTAAAATATGGCCTAGTCTGATTTAACCCTCCAGCCCAAATCCTTGCTCTCTCTGTCACATTAAAGCTGATACTTCTCCTGAAAACCCTAGGTATCCTTTAGGTAGGTATCCTTTAGGTAGGTATCCTTTAAAGAAATGCTTCGATAAAAATTACATTTGATCTAGCCATTCAGCCAAGACATATTTGGTGTTCGAATTTTGCTTTTTTAGTTTATAACTGAGCTGGTGAAGCTAACAGTGCTACCTGACACCAAAACTCAATAGTCACCCTCATTTTTTTTCTGTAGAAAACATTTCAACCAAAACTTCTCTCAACCCGCTTAAACTCTATCTATATCTTCATTCAGGTGGTGCAGACTTGTTTTGACTCAGTCCTCTAATTTACCACTGCTTTCTGAATACCAGCCCAGGAGTTGTCTGAAATGGCTGCCTGTGGTGGTATAATTTTGTGCATTTTTATAGCTTGCAGTACCAAAAAACAACTCTGCTCCACCTTAGTGAAGACCTGGGTATGGTTTGAGGAGGTTAAAGAGTTTAGGTGATATATTTGGGTTAATTGGGTAACTGTTGAGTTCTAGCATTTGTTAGTAATGTTACACTCACAGTTACAGTTCTGAACTAAACAAGCAACTTTTGGACACTTCATGGCTAATTGACTACATTAGTTTTAGTGGAAAGTATCATTTGGCAGCTCCTGTTCTATTAATCAGGGTTTAAAAGTAAGACAGTTTTACAAATTTACAGATCGTAGTTAATCATTCAAGAGATGTTTAGAGTCTAAAGTTTGTTTCTGGAGCTTTGAGGTAGTTGACAAGTACAAGAAGCTTGTAACCCCCAGGTTAGCATCATGAAAACATTTCTAAATCATCACACAATTACCCACTTACTCCAAGTCATGTTCAGTATCGTTCCTATGTGGTTTCTAACACAGTATAACTGATCAGCTAGGTTTGGAGTTAGAAAATTAAAGAAAATTGAAATTTGATTTCTGACCAAACCCGATTTGCCATGCTCTGTAGCTGTCAGATACTGCAACATCTGCTTTGTTATGAACACAATGTTCTATACAATGTTCTGTTCAGGAGCAAGCATGTCAGATGCATGGCTGCAGTGCCTCAGCCCCCAGCCTCTGTGTAGTCAGACGGACCCCCAAAGCTTCTGCCCCTCGACCTCATTCATTTTGCTATGGTGAGGATAAAGTTTATCTGTGTGCATATGTAATCTCTTGTTTTCTCAGTCCCTCCTCTCTTTAAATTCTCCTTAATTTTACATACGTCGGCAAAAAGTTCTTCATTTCTTTTGACGCCCTCTTTCTGCTTTCCAGTGAAACTGACACCATCGAAAAGGGAACACTCAAAAACGAATGTACCTCTGAAAGTGTTAGCCCTATTTCCCTTATTCATGTCTACTGTACTTTCTGTTCTGTATATCCCAGAGAGTGTACCGTACTACCAGGGTGGAGGCTCAACTCACAGGTAATTTTTAACACATTTGATTTTACAGATAATCAAAGCACACCTGGACTACTCAGTTCATTATCTGTAACATAATGTTTGGTGACTTGACATGAATTTTGATCAATTTTTTAATGCCTGTGAACCTCCATTTTCCTCTGCTTTAGTCTTGACAGTGAGCTGCCTGCTGTTGTCTGGGAAGGTGGGGGACACATACAAGAAGAGAGGGATGAGGACAAGGAGGAAATAGCAGGCAGTTCTCTGGGCCGAACATTTAGCTTCTTCCGCAAGATGACCTCCATTCGCAAAGTAAGCTCCCAACCTCTTACCCGTCTTGTTTATCAGAAGGTTATATTATACAAGTTCTGCAAATATTTATAAAAATGACGTCACATTCATGGAAAAAGTAGCTTCTGGCTCTATATCTGCTCTTTTTCCTTTAAAAATGGGATTTCTCAGTCCTGCTGTTGCTTTCATTTGGATATGTTGAAATAACAGTCGAACATTTAGATTTAGATTTATTTTTTGAAAAAGCACAAATATGAGTAGGCATATACTTTACACTTCACTCATCATTACTATGAAGAAACTGATCAGTAATTATCTCCCAGATGTCTGTTCTGATTGTGGACATGGTTACTCAGAACCTGTTGCAGTGGATACGACAACAATTAGCATCAGGCCTCTTTTATAGTGAAAAAGTAAGAAATGCCACATGCAAAAAATTCTGTATTTGTAACTGAACAAGGCACTCAAGCAGCTATTTCTGCCTTCATATCTATATCTCTTCACCTTTAATAATGTGATTTCTCAATGCTACTGTTGCCTTTACTTGTTATATGTTATGCGCTATGTTATAAATATTATCTAACACAAAATTTTCAAGTATTTTTTTGTCACAAACACAAGCTGCGACATTTTATAATGCCTTACATGCCAAAGATTTGAATTAGTTCACAGCAGAGGTGGGTTGTAAATAGTTCTGTTTACTCAGCATTCAAATCTTTAGTCATTAATATTTAGCTATTGATTCCTTTTTTGTGTTTAATATCAAAATGTTTATCTGGTGACGGCATTTAACAGCTTCGTCATTTGGTCATGACTCTGAAGGTTTTTATTTATTTTTAACTTAAAAATCTCAATAAATTGAAGAATCGCACCTAAAAACTTCACTGAGAGCCTGCTTTTAAGCCAGATACTTTAAGCTTAGAAAAGTCTCCTTAGCGTTTGTGGATTATCTCAAGGCCTCTCAGTTTTACCAACAGAAATAAATGACAAACTGAAATGGACCAGTGTGAAGCATACATTACTGGTTATAACCAGCAGGGGGCAGAGTGAGACACTTATTATAAAAATGATGGGACACAGAAAGTAAGGAGGAATTTGCCTCCTACATACAGACACACAAACGCCACACACACACACACACACACACTCACGCACTTCCCTTCTCTGTACCTCCCCTGTTGCCCGTTGAATCACATTCACTCTGTCTGCAACCTCTTACTCATGATAATGATTAATAACGAAGCGCTGCTATCAGCTGGCATCTCATGGTAGTTGATGAGTCACTGTAAGTAAATGCTGACTCACTGCTGCTAACTTAGCAGTGCACTGTTCTAACCTTTAACATGTAATTGATCTTCTAAACTGTGTAGCCAGGTTTAATTTCCTGAATCACTCTTTAAAGAAACTGCCTCATATCAGCAGGACCAGTGGAAACAGAGCTTCAGCCAAATTTACTCGGTCAAGTCTCCTGTGGAGAACTTTCTAGTCTGATTTTCAAACCTGATGAGGTCAACATGAGGTGTTTTGAAATAAAACAGTGTCTTTTAAATAGTGTGCTTTAAGCCGTATAAGCACTTAAGAGACCTTTTCAAACGTTTTATATATGAACTTCTGTCACATATAGGTATTTTTTTAAACAAGGAATGGTTTGGTGAAAAATCACATATTAATCATATCACAGAAATTCTGGATGTAGCTGATCAGCCACATCCAATACATCCAAATTCTTCATCTTAGAACTGGAGCCTAAAGGCTGATATACCTGAAAGTGAACCAGCTGCAAATTACCAGGGATGTTTGTGTTCACAGTTTAGATGACCGGCCCCACAGTGGTGCAGTGGGGAGCGCTGTTGCCCCACACCTCCATGGTTGAGGGGTTCAAATCCGGGTCCTGGCCTTGTGTGTGTGTGGAGTCTGCATGTTCTCCTCGTGGTGGCATGTGTTTCCTCCGGGGTCTCCGGTTTCTCCCACAGTCTAAAGACATGCGCGTCAGGTGAATTTCTAAATTGACCGTGTTTGTGAGTGAATGGTGTGTGCCCCCTGCCCAGGGTGAGTCCTTGCCTCGCGCCCATTGATCCCGGGATAGGCTCTGGGTACCCGCGACCCTATTGTGGATTAAGCGGTTACAGAAAGTGAGTGAGAATGAGTTTAGATGAACATTCCAGGGGTTTCTGTCTGATCCTCTATAGCATTTAGAGACCCCAGGCCACTTGTTTTTACACCACAACTGCTTTTGGGACTCAGAACCCACTTGGGTAAAGCCAAATTACGGTATTGTTATTTTCATTTAGGTTGATATAATTATGATGTTGGTGTTGGTACATTCGTTGGTGAGTCGCACAGGACTGGTTTAGCCACGTTTGAGCCATGAAAAAAATACTTTAAACAAAAACATCAAAAGGTCACTATTGTTTAAGGAATCCTTTATGATCAGAATTATCTTAAACTCAACATTATTGGCTTGCTTTCATGGTTTATAGCATTAACATGCCACAGCTGCTGTCTCTTCGCGAAATCAAGCAAACTCACAGGCAGTCATTCTCCTTAGTAGTTTGTTTTTAGCCACAAAGTGCTGAAAGACTGTGGCTGTGTATGTACAATAAGCCTCGAGGTTCTTTAACCACAAAGTACAAACAAAGCAGGCCGAGGCTGTTTTGTTTTCATAATACACAAATCAAGCCACCAAACAAACCACAAGCGAACCGCTATTACAAGAGTTAGTCTGGGTTCAGGTCATTAATGAACCTGTATATCAGGTTCTGAGTTTGTGTGGCATGTTCACATATGTACAGAAAACCATGACTCAGCAGTCCGAGACCACTCGAAATGCTGAAACAGCCCAACTGTGAAAAGTGCCCTTAAACCATACGATGTAGATGCTGTTACTTTGGCTCGGTGGGAACAAATCTGTAAGGAACAAAAACAGGGCGTAGTTGTCTTCTGTAAGTTGTCTTAGTGTAGTAAATAAAAGACTAGTCTTTTGATGTACTACAATGTAAGCAATTTCCTAAGGGGTCAATAAAGTTTTCTGATTCTGATTCTGATTGTAAAAAATCTACTAAATCTGGGATACTTTTATACACCAAAAGTCCTTGCTACTATTTGCTTTTGTGGAAAAAAAAACTTTTTTTGTTTTTTCCATGTTCTTGTTATTCTTTGACACAAAAACAATAAAGGCATAAGAGTAGACTCCAAAATGTATATTGATTGTACATTAAATTCATTAGTTAATTAACTATATAATAATGTGAACTTGTAGGCTTCTTAGGGTTAATAACACCTGATATTTCTACAGGCTGTACAACCTAAGCATGCCAGAAAACCCTTAAAGCATTAGTTCGCTTCTTCTAGCGTTCCAAAATGCTGTTTTTGTTTTCCTTTTTTTTTTTTAAAAGCATAGTCAGGCCCACAAAACCATACAGACAACTTACATACACACTCCCACACACAGAGTCATGTGCTTATGACATGTGCACACACACACACACACACGTGTACACGCACACACTCAGACAGGGACACACAAATGTCCCATGAGACTGCAGACAGAATTGGCACTTCTGATTACTTGTCCTCTTTAGGGAATGCAGCCTCTAGGCCAGCTCCATGGGCACTGACGCACTGAGACTAATGTGGAAACATTACAAACAAACTCTAGTTGGTTGTACCATTGGTTTTATGTCACAGCATCTTGTAGATTAAGACTGATCACATTTTCAGACTTTAAGTAGCATTTGGCTGATGCTCTTATCCAGAGCGACTTACAATCATTAGTTACAGGGACAGTCCCTCTGGAGTAACTGAGGGTTAAGTGTCTTGCTCAAGGACACAATGGTAGGAAATGGGGGGTTTGAACCTGCAACTTTGTGGTCATCGGGTTCACAGGGAAGTGTTTTACCCACTAGGCTACTACCATCCCTTTAGGACTTCATCTTAAAGTACACGTGAAGTACATCAGTCAAAACACTGCACTGTTTTTAACGTGTTTGATGATCTGTCCATTCTGTTCACCCAACCATTAGATATCACATTTATACCCAGTGATAGTAAAAGCATATTGAAAAGTGTGTTTGTTTTTGTGTTCAAATTTGAATCGTCACCACATTTGCTATGCACAAGTTTTGTTTGGAGAAAAGAGAAAGGCATTTTTTACATTTTACCACGTGTTTGTATTTGTTTGTCATGGACGCTCATACAGACTCTAACCTGTTGTTACACAATGTAAATCTTATGTAAATGTAATTCCTTAAATAACTGTTTAATTACTTATGTAAAAATATTATTACTAGTGTTGCACCGAGGCAGTGTATACAACATACGTTTACAGAAACATTGTTCAGTTCTGTTTTTAGTGTTTTGGCCAAACAGAATATTTTAAATTTACTTCTGTTGTCATTGCAGGAAAAAATGACATATAATTTATTAATGTATAAGCTTTTTAAGCATGTAAAAAGCATGTATTTTAGGAAATAGTATCCAACAACTAGTACTACTTTTAAACTGCTTTAACCAAAATAAAATAGGGTTATGTAAAAAGAGGAAAGGTATAAATATCAGGGTTTGTAGGCACCTATCAGGTAATTATGTTATGAAGAATTTGTGCAATCAAATTATTGCTGTGATGTCGGGCTCCATGAAAGGACGTACTGCAGAACGAGAGTTTAGGAACACAAAAGTCTTTAATGAAAATCCACAGGAGAAATGAGCTCACTGAGCTCCAAACTCAAACTAGGCAGTCCAACACAAAATTAGAGAGGTTCCAGGAAATCCAGTCTTCCTGCCTGAACGAACCCGAGCTGCTGAGAGCAGCAGCTCCTCCCACTGCCACTCGGAGTAGCTCTCCTGGATTAGCTCCCTTTGGCTCGTCCTTCCAGCCCAGCACTGACCGTACTGGACCACTGTGGAGATCAGTTATAGAGACACCTCTCGCCTGTACTGGCAGACACACACAGTCGTTAAGCCCTTCTGCAAACACACATACGAACCCGTACACGAGCACAGCCGAGTGCTAACTGCTCAGATGGCTGTTGGTTGGGTTCCACACAGGTAAAGCGGCTTGCTTCAAAGGTTCCAGGAGGTCCTTTCCTCCTGCATGAAAGAACCCCAAGCCAAACCCTGGTGGAACTTAGACCATGTCAGATACTATGGCCGATAATGTCGGTGACCACGCACCATTCCTGTGTAACGGCGCTGCTTTTAAACTTGAGCTAAACATAAACACATGGTCATGGCATCAGGTGCCTAACAACCTAGCTAATGTGCTCATTACCAACACCTGGGTTGTAGACGCCTGATGCCATGCAGAGCACAAGGCCTAAAACAAAACTTAGCTAATGGCAGCGTCTAGTGGCCGTAACCCACAGACCTGACAATCGCACTGGAATGGGAGAGCTGATATCTATGCATCCCTAATTATTATATTTTAAAGGTATAGAAAAACAACAATAAAATCCTCTAGAAATTTTGGTGCAAAGCAAAACAACTAAATATTCCAATAAGATTATGCAAGGTTTGAGGAAATTCAGGTGATGACTGTGCGCAACAAGTATAAATCAACAAGTACAAATCACTTTGAGAACTTGTTGCGAAATATGTGAATGAAAAATCCAGCTGCTACAGATGAAGTGCACAACTGTTAGATTGTTCATTTAAAGAAACATTATGAAAGTTTGTCACACCACAGTGAATGTAATCAAGGGTAGAGAAGGGTAGACCTCCAAAATAATGACACACTTAATTATCGACTTGAAATAATGAAAGAAATTGTAAATAGTATAATAACTTTATAATTTCTTGGATAAATGAAGCACAGAAAATATCTAATTGCAATTTTTTTAGACCAGTGTTGTGACTGCAATTTACATTAATTTCAGTTTTTATTTTTTGGTCAAGGTTTGCCCTTTTGTGACTTGATTTATTTTATCTTATGTAGTGTTAATTTATCCTTTAAAGTAAAGCTACACAAAAAAAGAATAAAGTAGGTAAAGCATGAAAGAACCTACACAATACATACAACAGCAGAGAGCACTAAAATAAATAGATAGATAGGTAGATAGACAGATATAGATAGATAGATAGATAGACAGATAGATAGATAAATAAATAGATAAATAAATAAAAGCATTTCCTCAGTCATGTCTGATGAACACGTGATTGACTCAAGTCTGCTGTGGAGGGTGGATGCCGTCTCATGTGATTAAACTTCCTGGGAAGTATGTTCTGCTTCTCTCTCTTTCTGTCGCTCTCTTTTTCAGGCTCACATACGCACACACACTCAAGTGCAGACGACACAGAAAAACACACACAGGCCGTCAGCTGTTAAATGTTTGGTCTGACCTCTAACACACAGTGGAAGAACAGTAGGGCTTGTGATAGGAGAAGCTGCAGGCACTGTAAGCATCACAACAAGACTGCCATGCTTTATGGCACAACACTGACATGCTTTATGCTTCTGTGCATGTTTTCAGTTTATTTGACTCTCAGTTCCTCAAACATTTGTAAAAACAGTTTGGACAGAAGAAGGCTTCAGAGTACTAGTTCACTGGGTTCATCGTTCAAAGTCTGTTCCGTGTGTCTTAGGAATGCTGTTGGTATAAAAGTGCACACTTGTCTGTCTGTTTGTTTTTGGGAAGCCCTCACAATTTCAGAAAAAAAACGTCCTACACAGAAAATAAAATTCATGGGTCTTTCTTGATAAAGTGCTTGACAAAAGCTAACCACTGCATACCAGGAACACAGATGCCACTGTAACAAGATAATCAATGTTATTCTCTTCACCTAAATATATGTAGTCTCTTCATATTTCAGTTTTCTTTTTAAATGCCTCTCTCATTCTTATGCCTCTTCACATAAACACATGTCATCATGCAAACCCTTAGCTCTGTTGTCACGGCGCTGCCTCTGGTCATATTTGTAGTTTGTAATGAAAGTGATTTACAGTCATCTCACACAGTTCAGCCATGCTGATGTTTATCTGACTGGAATAGTCACCTCACAGCTGGAAGTCAGAGGAACTACGGCCAAGCTGATCTCATATGAACGAAAAGAAACCTTGTTGTTTTCAGTCCTTTCCCGTAACATACATTACTTTACTAAGTACCTCTGATGACCAGGCATTATACACTCTGTCCACTTCAATAGAAACACTGCCACTTTATGAGCTCCACCTACACAATATGGACAAAAGTATTGGGACACGTGACCATTACACCAACAGGAGCTTTTATGATATTGCTTTAAAATACATAGACTTTAACATGGAGTTGATCCCCCCTTTGCAGCTGTAACAGCTTCCACTCTTCCTGGAAGGCTTTCCACAAGATTTTGGAGAGTTTCTGTGAGAATTTGTGCCCATTCATTCTGTAGAGCATTTATGAGCTCAGACACTGATGTTGGACGAGAAGGCCTGGCTCGCAATCTCCGTTCCAGTTCATC
>JBBPCZ010000148.1:6804558-6816675 GCA_037974445.1 Brycinus macrolepidotus | reverse complement strand
AGAGAGAGAGAGAGAGGTGTGGAAAGAGATGGGAGAGAGAGAGAGAGAGTTATGGAAAGAGATGGGAGAGAGAGAGAGAGTTAAGGAAAGAGATGGGAGAGAGAAGGTCACTGCTGAGCTCTGACTCTCTAGTTGTGGTGTTACACTGGGATTGTGCTGTGATGTAAAAGCACTAGATCACCCTTCACCTGTGCAGACGGGAGCGTTTCTCTGCTTTGGTGAAGTCGTGTGTGTTCAGCTGCGTTACGTGTGTGCAGCGGTATGAGTGTGTGACACTGAACATTCTGTCGAGGAGGCGGAGCTGTGAAGTTAACGGACACTCACTGATGGCTGCTACAGCAAGCAAAACACACATCATACATTCTCTCATGCTCCCTCTTTCTCTCCATCATAAACACTCACAAAAACACATACATGCTCTCTCTCTCTCTCACACACACACTCTTTCTTGCACACTCAGTTTCTCAATTACACACTCTCTCACATGCACACACACACATTACCTTGTTCTTTTTCTCTTTTCACTCTCTGTCTGCACACTTTCTCTCCCTCTCTTTCTCTCTCTCACACACACATTACCTTCTTTTTTCTCACATAAACACACATTCTCTCTCCTTCTCCTCCTTTGTCTCTCTCTCTCTCTCTCTTATGCACAGACTTTTTTCTTTCTTTCATTCTGCGTACTTTCTCCTCCCTCCTTTCTCTCTCACACACACACACTACCTTGTTCTTTTTCTCACATAAACATACATTCTCACATACACAAACTCTTTTTTCTTTCAGTCTGCACACTTTCTCCTTCCTCCTTTCTCTCTCCCTCTCTCTCTCTCTCTCTCTCTCTCTCTCTCACACACACATACACACACACTGCTGGTGTAGTTGAGGAATGTGAAGTGAAGATGTGTTTTAACGCACCGTGTTCAGTGGGCGCGGTTTAGGATCGTGTTGCGCTGTTTCCTGCGCAACTTCTGGCTCAGCGCGAGCCCATGCGCTTTCACACACTCTCTCTCTCTCTCTCTCTCTCACACACACACAGTTACACTCTCACACACAGTTTCAGCACGGAGGAGCCTGCGCCGCTGCTGGACTCTCCATCTGGATCCTCCATTAAAGCCTGGAGAAGAAGCGGCTGATCCACTGAAGGCCTCCGGACCCAGCCGCCGCTCGCCATGTCTCGAGTTGCGGATCTGTCGAAACTTCGCCAGGAGAGGATGAGAGAGATCACTCTTCGGGTGAGAGAGCACACACGCGTCGCGCTCCCGAAACGGTTAAAGAGAAGCTGCTGAGTTTTTTTTTAACGCGTTTAAATTTCCTTTCTGTGGCGAGAAGTAAAAGAGCCGATTTGCCTGTTAGTGTTTTATGAAGAGCACGAAATCTTGCGTTGCGAAACACCGTTTTAAGGAAGCACGAAGCGTGGATGGGGAGCTCTGTTCTGAGGCTCTAATTTTCAGTAATTATCAGCAACGGCCTTACTTTGTCTGTGTAGGTGTTGCTTTGGGGGGGGTCGGGGGGTTGTACGTGTACGTGTGTGTCCTGTACGCCTGTTCAGCCCTAGAGACCTCTTCTGAAAGTAGGGGACGATGAAAATGTTCTTGTCGCTGGGACTTAAGGAACGTGCACTTATTTCCTCAAAGAATGCAGCTTTTATTGGAAAGAAGTACTGGTTACTGAGATTAAGGTTAGAGAGGAGGTTACTTGTTGCATGTCAACATTTAGACGCAACACAAACCTTTCACAAATGCAGACTTCTGCGTGTTCATGTTGTGGAAGCTAGAGAAAACCGAAAGGAACAGTTGTCGCAGAAAACAGTAGTCTGTTCTTTTAGGATCTGTTGAAGGTCCTCCACCAGCATGATGGTCACACACTCGCTGACGGACCTTCACGCATTGAAGATGAAAATGAAAGATCTCAGAGGAAGTGTTTCAGAAAAAAGTGTTCCAGATCCATTGGCGTATCATTGGCCCAAAGTCATAGTGACCCAGAGCGGCTTTTGTCATTATCATCATCATCATCATCATCATCATCACAATAATCAACATCACTAACGTCGTCATCACTGTCACCATCACTGTCACTGTCGTCACCGTGTCTCTTGATGCTATTAAAGCCGCATTGGCTCCCCGTAGATCTGCTGTATTCAGGCCATGGGGCCACTGCAGGCCAGACTAAATATGGAGCTCAAACTCTTTAAACTGGAGCACCAGAGCTGAAGCCTTTCACTCTCCATTCACAGCACAGGCCAAAAATGGCATCTGGATGTGAGCAGTCTGCTTAACTACAACTCAGACATCAGCAGCTCCATTGACTTTCAGTTTGAGTTTGCGACAGTGAGCACACCTACGCACAGGGGCGTAGTTTAGGTCTGAGATGTCGGGGGTGGAGCAGGGGTCATGTTGGAACTGTAGCAGCTGGGGCACCGAAATCAAATTCAATATGGAAACAGTCACTGTTATCTGTGTCACATATAGTTTCATCAGCTGTTATTCAGCCTACGTCAGTTATGCATCGAAAGCAGGTCTACCTGGGGGAGCGCCATATTGTACCATTCACAAGAATTCTAGGAGAAGTTTTGATCCCCAGGTAAAAATGAATATTCTCAGTCGGCGGCGTAATGATGTCACACCGTTACGCTGTGGATGTAACAGGCTACACTGCACAACATAACTAACATGGCAGAGGGAGACAGCAGCCCAGCTGGATCCACTTCGGTAATCTGGAAGTAATTTGGTTTTAAAAGAGCAGATGTGGATCAAACAAGACTTGCTACCAGCCTGTGATGACCAAAAGTGGAGATACGTCAAATTTATTCAGCCACCTGAACAATAAACACATTGTTCAATACACAAAGAGCCAAAAAACCTGAGAGAAGATCTCAGTAACAGTGGCTTCTAACCCAAGTAAATTGGTTCAGCATGGCATTTCAGAGGCTTTAGCGAGTTACGTGCCTTACGACAAAACAAGCAAGTGCTGAAAAGACGTTACTGAAGCGGTCACTAAAGATATGACAGAAGATTGAGCTACTGTTGTTTTAAAGCCAAAGAATTGAAGGGGAATTTTTGCCTACTTTTTACTGGATATTTAAAACTGTGATGTTTGTTTTTTTGTTTTGTATCCACCCCTAATTACACTTTTCATGGAAAATGTTGTATTTACAAACTGTGCGGTGCACTTTAGATGTGGTGGTTTGCTGCTATATTTGATACAGAATCTGAATCTCAGTCTGAGCTACCAGTTAAGAACTAGAAAAATAAAAGAGATGTTTTTGTTTTTACTGGTCGAAAATAAAATGTTGGAGGCAAACGATAACTTTCATGATGGCCTGTTGAACTTGTAAGTTAATACAAAAAAAAAAATTGTGATATCACCAATAATATCGTTCTCGTGAAAATTCAAAGGAATATCATGACATCATTTTTGGGCCATATCGACCACCTCTAGGTCTACCCTGTTTAGTTTTCTCCCATGCAACTTCGGAGGAGGGGTACACGTAAACTAAATGAAAAGTGTCCCCCCGCGTCCCCACTGGTAACAAAATCATTGCTCACACAGAGCAGTGGTGCTGTGGGGACATGAAGAGTATGGGCTTGAGCTAACCAGATCACTATATTTAGGTGATTCATGCCTTCATTGGGGCTTTTTTGACCTCATACTCGTTCTATCTCACACACAAGCACACACACACTCACACATACACCTACACACTTTCAGTGCACAGCAAAAATCTTTCTGTACAGCTTTTACTGCCCATTTCCACCCCATGCCTGTGTTCCCATGGCAACCCTTAAGTATGACCATTGCAGATCAGAAAGAGGAAGTGCTTGCTCTCTGTTTCCTGTACAGCATGTCAAAAGATGGGCACAACAGAATTGTAAGCTTTTAAAAAACAAACAGAAATAGGATAGTATTGTCATGATAAAAAGTAGTTCATGTTTAGAAACAAGCTACAAACGCAAAGTCTGAATCTGTCTGATAGTTTTGTGCTTCTTATAGTCATTTAAATGTCAGTAATTATAATGCATGTTGAACCTCAAAAGATTGCATACACTTGAGCATAATATATACAATTCACAATATGCATCATGTACAATTTACGGAAATTGCAGTGCAGTAAAGTGTAATATGCAGTCTGTAGTCCAGGCTTGTAATTATGTAAGGGTCTTAGTAATGTGGTAAGCTGAGACTAAGTACAGGGTGTATGGTGGTCACTGTGGACTAGGAAAAATGCTATTCTCTTTTGGTTTACATGAAATTGGAAATTTTTCAGATTTTTTTTTTTCCAAAAAGTGTTGATGTTCCCATTTACACTTTTTTAATTGACATAAGTAAAATCTGTTATACAATAATCGTCTGAACATCTATATTACAACAAGCATGGGCATCAGTTTGTTTTGAAAAAGCATGTGTGATGTGAGACCTGTCTCAATTGCGTGAGTCTCAGTAAATGAAAGCTCGAAGTAAAGTTGACATCAGTGACAACACAAGGTTGTCACTGGTAGAATCCACTGTTGGCCCCCAAACATGTTGACATTAGACACTAATAGCCAAGTGTAATAAAGTCTATGGAATACAAGAAGGATGCAAGCAAAGGACAAAGTAAAGGTTTGGGGTATCCAAATTACCTGTGTAGTTTGCAATCTCTGCTATAGACCCATATGAAAATCACCTGGCCGTGCTCTATGCATTGGTCTATTATAGATAGCCTAATATTTATCTAGTTGTTGCCAGTTTACCTAAAGTTAGCTGTCTAGCACCAGCTACTTCCTGCTGCCAACTACTGCCTGTAATGCCCAAGTTTATCAAGGGCAGATAGCAAGAATTTAAGTAGCCCAAGCAACTGTGGACAAATACACATCAAACGTAGTTAATAAACCAATTTTAGCTTCATATGGTCCATTAAAATTCTCCATGTAGTTCAGTGTTCTTTTGTGTCCTTAGTCATTGTCCTAATAAGTTGCTTGATTACTTTCCAAAAGCAGTGCAGTTTCCAGTGGAGGACAGAATAAAAACGTCTGGCTAATGTGTGTGTAGATGAAATATTAACTTAATTGCTCTCAGTTGCACATGTTAACCAACATGAATTCACTTTTGACAGTTTTGTCAATAAAGAAGGAAGCTGATTTTCTGAAGACGTGTTAGTACACATTACTAAAACATCAGGAAAATGAAGAGAAGGGAGTTTTTGCTGTTAGGGTTCTGGTGAATTTCAGTTTTAATTTTGATTCTATTAAAAGGTTTCACACACTGCAGACAGCCACTCATACGCTCAGTTCTTTCCATTTCATTTTGACTGCAGATGGCAAACTTGCAGAACTGAACAGAATTGCAGAAAAAATCTCTCTAATGTTACTTCCTTAGGGATGTGTTGTTGTCTAAACTAAAGCTACATTGTCGCGTTATATATAAAAGAGTACACAGCAACAACGTAAGTGTTTAGTTTAGGTTTACCAATCAGTTACCATGCTGGGTCTCTCTCTTAATGACATGATATGTACTAACATCATTTTATTAATTATTATGTTCACGTAACTAAAAACTTTCAAAAAGTGGTGGGGATGAAATGGGCCATGACAAGAATTGGCCCCAGCATCTCCTGTGTAAATGTTGGTAGTCGTCTAGCGGGTAAAACACTTGCCTGTGAACCCGATGACCACAAAGTTGCAGGTTCAAACCCCCACTTTCTACCATTGTGTCCTTGAGCAAGACACTTAACCCTCAGTTGCTCCAGGAGGACTGTCCCTGTAACTAGTGATTGTAAGTCGCTCTGGATAAGGGCATCTGCCAAATGCCGTAAATGTAGCCTAATAAAACAAATGTTAAATGCTGCTGCCAAATAGAGAAAAGAGCTGCTTAGCATTAGCTTTGCATTAGCATTAGCTTTTTTTTGTTGAATGGAAAGAAATGTGATAGCAAACCTGTTCCGTTGTGTCAGGATCTTTAGTGTACTCATCAAGCTTAACATTAGCTTAGCAAGCAGGCTATAGATACAAACAGTTCCACACACCACAGTACAGGTTCAGTCACTACTAATTGTTGCTCTGCGGAAACAAATGTAGATGATCAAAACCAATGAGAGCTAAAAGCTGAGTGACTGGCGTTGCAGTGGCAGAAAAGCCGAAATGTAATTTTAGTTCAAATAGCAGGCCAGAAATATAGCATAGCACAGCACAGCTAACTGGTGTTAAATCAGCGTTCATTTAGAGGATAAAGTCTCATAATCGGAGAGCACAAAATTTAGTGACTGGCGTTAGGGTGACTGCCGAAATCAAACGCCACTGTCATGCAGTTTTTTTATCCTGAAATAATTTTTCATTTGTCCCTTCTCTCTAGCAGTGCCATCAAACGGTTGGTAGATGGCCATTAACTGTACTCCTATCAGTCGTTATTTGGCTGTTTACTAAGTAGGTGTGTGATTTTTGACACAGACATACTGCCCAAACCTAGCTGATGTCTTTGGGTTATATTTCTTGTGGGATGTTTATGTAAGACAGTTATCGTTTCCTCTTTTTTTAGTACTGCAGAGTTCCACAGTGTTATTAGGAAAGGAAGGCATATGACGGCTGGCTCGCTTCTGCACACCGCCACTGCCAGTCATGATCATTAGGCTTACTGGAGTCGTATTATGTAGAAACTGGAAGGAAATGGTAGAAGCAGGATTGAAAAACTGCAAAAAATCCGAATGTGGAGTGATTTTACTGCAAACAATGTTAAGTAACGGGTAGCCAAAATTAGACTGAAAGTTAGTATTAAAGGCTAAGGATACAGTGATAAAGAAATTGCAGACCTATGTTGATAATTGTTATTTTTAATGTATATGTCGACCAGTGACAATGCTGATACATAAACATTTCGAAGTTGGGACTACAAGTGTCGAGATTGTGGTTACAAGGAAATGCAGCATTTGTTTTCTTAGGGCTGGGCTAAACAGCCTTTTACAGGATTGGATACTTGTTGGTGTTTCCGAACAAGTATACTGCCCTTAATAACAGTAGTCTTTTTATAATTTTAGATAGCAGCAATGACAGAAAAGTAACATTAAGTTCAAGACATCTTTGTGTAGCTTGTGTATCTTGTATGGTCAGTTTGAGGACAGACAAGTTCACATTTCACTGCTTACTTAGTGGTGCAAGTTAAGTTCCATCTGGAATGTTATAGAATTCTACTGGTCTCTAAAGGGTTAACAAAAGATGAAAATTCTGAATACTAAATACGGAAATGAATAACAACCTAGTGGTCGCATATAGTATTCAGAATATTCAGGCCAGCCCTATTTTCTGGGCATTAAAATGCAGTAAAATTAATAAAATAGATTTTGACATAGTAGTGTTGCCTGAAGGTTCAGTTATTTGGAGTATAATACATTTATTAGCAAATATTAATTTGAAATATTGGTCAAATCTAAAGAAGTCAAATCTCATACCAGTATGATACCAATACTACTGTGCACTAGTACCGAAGGCTCTTTAAAAAAGTCAAGGTATTCTGAAAAACACAAATGTTCAGTTCAGAGGGTATCACATTATGAGCTACCATTTAAAAGTAATTGGCAGCCTCTTAATCCTAACTAATTTGAGCTGAAGTTGTATATGTGAAGAGTGTACTGTGCAGCTGCATTATGTTCAAAAATACAAATATGAGACCAGTATTGACCAGGTTCTTCCTATTAAAAGACTTGTACCAAGATCTGGAGAAAAAATATTGATCCACCCAGGTGATAGTGAGTATTTCTATTCATGTATTTTACTTATAGATAATTGATTTGCTTCCAAAGCTGCACTAGCAGTTTTGCAAGTGTGTGTGATACTGACTGATAAGGTTTTGGGAGCTCCAGTAGAGTGCTGTGCAATTTGATGAGAATAATTTTAGGCTGATAACATCATTAAGTAAAAGTACAGTATTTCAGTGTTGTTGTTGCCACATTTTTTGTCGTATTGTTTTTCAGAAGAACACTTCTGGAACAAGTGGGGGCTTGTGAGTTATCAGCATGTTGTGTGATGTTTGTGAAAGTCCATTATTCAAGCGCTTCAACAAGTCTTAACAACTCAAAAACGTACACACCATCGAACAAATAACCAGGAAAAGAACTGTTCCTAAAAAGCAAAGGTTTGTCTGGAAATGGTGGCTCATTTGCAGATGAATTGGTCCGTCGTCATTTGTGACATTGCTTAACAGTTCATGAACAATGGTCTTGAAAATCGAGTCCACAGATACTGTTCCAGAACACTGAGGCACAAAGTGAAGGCCTAGCCTTGTCCACCCGTACACTTGCTTTGTATGCAACTCGTAGGTTGTCAAGTTAATGTGCAGTGACAGACTGAGGCTCTGTTTACACCTGGTCACTTCATGTCTCTTGCATATCAGGATTCTGTTTGGATGAGGCCAAACCATGTAAAATTCCAAGTGTAAATGCACCCAAGATGCATTTAAAACAGACATATATCCTATTGCTCAAACCACTTTGGGAGATGGGTTGAGACGTATTCGAGCCACATGTCATGGCAGCATCAAGACATCTATCTCTCTAAAACGCATTCAGCAATGACAACGCCTCCCAGTAAAAAGACAGCGCCCCTCCCTGTAGTTCTGCTTCTGGCAGAGACTGCCCTTTAGGACTTCATGCGGACATTGCTGCTCATTCAGTCCATCTCCTGATGTGAATTTCATTTTAATTCCATAACCCACTTTGGATGAGTAAGTTAGCTAAAATAAAAATAAAAAAAAAACAGTTTAGTTAAACTTCTACCACGTCTCATTGTTTTTCGCGACAGTGCACCACGATGACACAGAAGGATGGTGATGACACAGGAGGATAATTATTCTTAACAGCCGTCTTCTTGGGAACACTCACCGTGTCGTGCAAAACTGCTTTTCTTTTGAATAGAACAGGAAAATGAGGAGCAGCACAGGCGATTGGTTTTTGAAGTTCGTTTGCATATTACTCACCACAAAGTGTTCAGATTTCAGTTTGGCCAACCAAGTGCAAATGCATGTAGCTAAAATCTGATCAGGATACAGTCGACTAGTCATATGATGTGAGTGACCTGGTGTAAACAGGGTCTGAGTGTCAAGAGAGCAACTTCAGTCATTGTGTTGAACTGCCGGCACATCATTTTGCCATTTTTTGGAACTAGGACAAAAATAGAGTTTTTGAAACAGGGTTGACGGACTTGAAGTGATTGTACATGTCAATGTTTCAGTTACTGCTGGTGATAAGAACTTTTTTTTATGATATTATATTTTTATTTCCTATTCATACTTCATTGTAACAAGTAAAGAAATTTAGTTCATAGTTTCTAACTTTTCAGCGGTACTACGTTTGTGTTTGGAAGTAGAGGAGAAATATTGTTATCATTTGAATTTGATTTGAAAGTTATCTTCACGCACACTGCCGAGGAAGTACCTTTACATGTTTGCCATGTGTTTGGTCATATTTTGACATCGAAGCAAATGGAAAAAATATCTGAAAGAATTTGATATTTTTATGTAACTATGTAATTAGTAGTTACATTAAAGTATTCATGATATATGACATTTAATTACATTAAAAATAACAATGTAATCTGATTCAGTAGCCAATATAGGTGGCAGAGTAAAACAGATTTGGCCTTTACAGGTGTGTTGTTCTTGAGGAGCATCTGCAGACCGCATTTTTTACAAGTCTTTTAAAGAGTGAGAGGTTTGGGATAGGTGGTAAACATTTTTGAATTCTAGGTGACTGTATTTACTGGATAAAGTGTAACACTGAATTGGAGCAAGAAGATCATGTTTCACACACAATTTAGCGGTTTTCATCTGGTAACTGCCAGTTTCCTTCATTTGTGATATGACGAACAGGTGTTCCATACAGTTTGTCTGGTTTCTGAGACTAAAAGTATGCAGAGCTCAGTTACAGCTTTGCTTTAAATACCACAGAAGTAGGCATACACCTACACTGCCCTTCTTTTCAAGAATCAATAATTTCAGCCATATCAAACCAATTGTAGTATACATATATAAAATGATGCTAATATTTTACACCTTCATTCATATATGTCCAGATTGAATACATTTTAAAATACTGTAAAAATGCCAGTTTTGCCAGATGTTTTAGATGTGCCCAGGATGATGAACAGAATTGTAGATGCTTCTAAAATGTCCATAATGCTTCTCAAAGAAAGTAACTAGAAATTACTTTAAATAGACAATTACTGTATAGTGTTTATTATTTAATAACTTCTTGGTGTAATGTTATCAAAGTTTATATTTCTACACAGCTTTGGTTTTTATTAGTTATTAACAATAAAAAAATAACAGTAGTACAAGTGGTGCCAAACCTTAATAAAGTGATGCCAAAAATAAATAGTGTAGGTGGATTTTTCATGCCGTGAGAATGTTCGAGCCATTTTTGCTTGTCAATAAAATTCTCTGTTTTTAACATTTCTTATGATGCTGACTGATGGATGTTAATTTTATGTGGTGAAATCTTTAACTGCAATCTGCTTGACAAACACCAGTTGTCCTGAAACAAGGGCATTAAGAGCTGATGAACATTTCACAGCGGCCTCTGTAATTCCGTGCACTGGGCAGGACACAACAATTTTTCTAAGGTCATATAGACCAGCTTCTGTGTTCCTTGTAGAGAAGCACAATTAACATGTCCTTCAGAAGACCTGGCAAGGCTTTGGCCAACATTTTTAAGCACCGTTATAAAGTCCTGATACTGCCTCCATGTAGGAACACTTAGTCTGCTAAACATGAGTAAATGAGTGTGTGAGTGAGAGAGTGAATGAGTGACTAAGTGTATGGAAAAAAACATCAAAATACTTCAAGAAATGTTCACGATACATGATATGTATTTTTTTCTGAAATCTTTTAAGTTAGAGCAGACAAAAAAATGTTAGTGCCACTTTAGAAAAAATACTATGAAAAACTGAGTACATATTTTTATTTACTGTTTCATACACTCCACTGCACTAAATACAATTAAACAAATCTAATTATGCTCTGTTTACAGTGACACAGGCAGTTGGTCAGTCAAGTAAAGAAAAGTATATTGAGACATATGACAATTTATCACAACGATAAACATTGTTCTACTGTCCAGCTCTACCACTAAAAAGGGTGGATTTACATCCAGTGGCTTTAAGTTTTACCTTCATAAGGCTACGCTGCAAGCAAACATCAGTTTCAACATATACAGTAGATTGTAAGCTGTTCCCCAAGTGTCATATCCTGTTCTGCTAGTCTGTTAAAATAGGGTGTTCTATATTTGCCCATTAGCCTGCATCCAGATTCCAAGAATGCTCACACAGAGTTCTTTGCCCAGATTGTCCAGGACTGTCATATTTTTGTTGAAGATGGTTTGAGAAATCAAACTCACACAAATTTCCCCCTTACCCAAAATCAGCAAAGACAGTGGTGATTACTGGGCCGTAAGCCCCCATTATTTGTTAGCTACATTAGCATTGTAGCTTCAGAGCAGAACTAAAAAGCAAACTTCAGATACCAAACATGTTTTGACTGATTGACTACATATAAGGTGATGGGGGAAATTGCGTAAGTTTCATTTGTCACTGAACTATTCTTCTTTAATGACTGTCTACAAGGTCATAATTCTGCTGTGCTTGAATTCCCACACAACACCAGTGATGATTCAGAGCAGTGACATAGTTCAGACTACGTGTGTTTGAGAGAATCATTTTTTCCAGGTCATTCTGACATTAAATGAAATGTTTGTCCAGGAACGATATTTACTGTTCTGATGATCAAGGTCTCTGCAGGTGTGATAATAATGACAATAGATTTGATGAAGATAATGATGTTGAAAAAAAGAAAAACTCAGGGCCTTCGGTGGAGCTACTCATCAAATGACTGGAATGTTTTGTTTTGTCAGAATAAAGAGAAGGAGCGGATGAGGGAGAGAGAGAGGGAGGCGAGGGAGAGGGAGGCACGTTACAGTAACGGCCATCTCTTCACTTCCTTAACCGTCAGCAGCACCACCCTCTGCTCCGCCTGCAACAAGAGCATTACAGCCAAGGAGGCCCTCAGCTGCCCTAGTGAGTCTTACACACACACACACACACACACACACACACACATATACACACACACACACACACACACACACACACACACACACAC
>JBBPCZ010000148.1:6790764-6803686 GCA_037974445.1 Brycinus macrolepidotus | reverse complement strand
CACACACACACACACACACACACACACACACACATACATACACACACACACACATACACACACACACACACACACACTCACAAACACACGCAACAGATGGGACTATAATAAAAAGTTTCATTTTGTGATTTTAGTGTCCATTATACCAGACTGGCACATTACTAAACATGTTCACGTTTTTCTGTTTTATTGTTCTGTTGGAACAAAAATCAAATTCCTCTACTGTTGTTTTCACAGACTATCAAGTTACTAAATTCATACTGCAAACTACATCTGTACTGTCCAGGCATTGTGAAGAATTGTGAAATTCTTGAAAAAATAATGATTATTAAAGTGAGGTATTCATTTGTTTACTGCAAATGTTGAAGAATTAAAGGATTACAAAAAATGCTGCAGCATATCATCAATTAACTGTAACTTAAAGCAACTTCATTAATTGTACAGAAGTGGCATCAAAATGTATGTGCGATGTGTAATGTGTTATGACTCAAAAACTCCCAAACACTTTTGTACATATGCCTACTATCTTGAACCATTTTTATCTGGCAGAGAGAGACACACAATAAATGCGGCCAGTACTCCCACTCACGCCCATATACGTGTTCATGGAAACACTCGCAGAAAGTCTAACATTGAATTGTTACAAATTTGGTGTGATGAAAGTAGTTGATAAAAGTTTGCTTCTTTGATTTTGTGCTTTTTAAAAGGAGCTAAGCTAACAATGTGCAATGTCACAAAACAGTTATTGGCAGCGTATAACCATCAGGTTAGCATCGCATGAACTACAAATCCAAATCACCACACTATTCTCTGGAAACTGGAAAGGGGAAATTGTGTAAATGGGATTTTTGACCGAACTGTCCCTTTAATGAGGAACAGTAGCACAGTGGGACTCACAACGTAGGATCCATTTTGATGTTTTCAAAAAGAGACACATTGTAATGCAAAACTGTGCTTCGTCATAGCCTTGCACACACTTGCACACGCACACACCCTTTCCTGTTTGTGGTATCACAGTGTTCACCTCTCCTCTGTTCTTGATTTCAGTATCGTTCTCAACGCTTTTATTTCATCATTGCTCCTTGCAGCGTCCAGGCAGTACGAGCCTGTCACAGAAAAAGACCCTTTGCATTAACTCTGTGCTCTGCTCTTCTGGTCTGTGTTCCTGTATTGATTGCGCTGTGCATTTGTGTAGGTGTTGGAACATGTAGTTCTTGCTTTTATGCCCAACAACTGAGAGAGCAAAATCCCATAAAGCAGTGCACAATGAGGGGGCTGTTTCTCTTAACAAAAGTGGCCGTTTGTAACATTTGGAAGTCTTCGGTTCCTCACACTGATACATTTTACTGTGCTCAATGTCAGCTACCCTGGGTGCAGATAAAAAAAAATGTCTGAAAAATTCACAGATCTGAACATTTCTCCAGCAGTACACTGTTGAAATAACAGTCAAACATCCTGGTCTCTGTGTCTGGTATATAGGTTAGTGAGGAAAGAAGAATGTGTTTATTGGAGTAGAGGGGTATATTAGGGAAACCCCGCCGGGGCCCCAAGACTCTTTCCTGCCCAATCAGCCTCAAAACAGGAAGTGGAACTGGTCTCAAACAATGGGCTCCGCAGACACCCTGCACTGTAGAGGCCATTACAAGAAAAACTATTCGGAAAGAAGTTACTTAGAGAAAAGACGATCTGGAGCACAGGTTTTAGCAATGGATACTGGCCAAGAGAAAGAGAGAGAGAGAGAGAGAAAGACCGGTACTGTATGTCAGCCGTTTTTTCTGAACATTTGGTATCATGTTTTTGTGTCTGACTGAATAGAAATATGAAGATTACTCTGTATTATGATGTAGGAGCTACTGGGCAGTCCTCTTTGGTGGCATTATCGTTGTAAAACTCTGCTTGTTGGCACAGCATTATTAGACAGAGAGTGAGAAAAACTGACTGTGCCCCACTTCCAGTTTCAAAGTCAGCAACGGTGGTTTATGAACACTGAACTGATCCATTTTTTGTGTATAGCGGTGATGGGCAAATGGTGTGAAAGACAGACAGATGAAGTAATGCTTCCTTTTTCTTCTATTTTCCAGCCTGTAATGTCACCATCCATAACCGCTGCAGAGACGCCCTGCCCAACTGTGTCAAGATGAAACAGCGGGTAAGAGAAACCCTCCAAACTGATTTTTGACAAGCATGTCACATGACACCAGTCATGTTCAGTTCAGAATCACATGCTGATGACTGCTGTTGTGGCTGTGTGAACTGTTCTCAGTTCATTTGAGGTGGATAGTTGGCATTTATTTAGCCAGTTAAAATGTCCACATCTTTATGCAAAGATTCAGTACATCCTGAAATCTAATTTCACAGTATTATGAATATTTTGGAATTATTCAAAACTACTAAAAATACACTGAATTAACAAATGAGAAATTAAGAATTCATAGTGAGAAATTTTTCAATAAATACAGCATGCCAGCCTTTTTTTTATTGTTTTAGATATGGAAATAACTAGAGGGAGGATTTTATTTGAGGGAATATTTTATTGAGTTATTATAATCTAATAAAATCAATTCTAGTGTTCAGGGGAATGTGTCACAGTGCACTGATGCATTTTTACACCTGTAGTATTGATGGAATATTGTAATCAGCAGTTTTGAGGTTGCCTAGCTCATAATTGTAAAATATATGCGATTGTGCTGTGTTGCCACAGCAACAGAAGCTGGCACTGATGCGGAACAGTTCAACCTACGGTGGGACGGTGACACTGCGGAATAAAAGTGAGTGTCCATCCGGGCTGTCAGGAAGACCACAGGATTCTTCTTCATATTGTTCTTTTCATGTGATTTTAGTCCCAAACTCTAGACCTGTACATGATTAAGCAAAACATTTCACTGATTATTTCTCTGGGGTAATGGATTTAGAGTTATTATTAGAAAAATTGTAGGGTCAGACCAATATATACACTTTGTGACTGATACCAATATCAGTTTGAAGAAATAAAAAAATTGTATTCACTTAAAACAAGACACAGAATTCAACACTTTACGTGCAGGATGATTGGCAATATAGATGCATTCACAGGACCTAAATGTTGGCCAGTACTGATGTGTTAGTCATGTCCTACATTCTTAGTCTTTCTGAGTAATTGTGATTGACTCTATGTCTGTGGTATCAAACTCTGCAGCACATTTGAAGGAGAGGCCCAGCTCAGCCATCTATCCGTCCGACAGCCTCCGCCAATCACTGCTAGGCTCCCGCCGCGGACGCTCCTCCCTCTTACTCTCCAAGAGCGTATCCACCAATAACATTGCAGGGTGAGTGCCGCCCTCACTGTACAGTGCATTTATGTTGTATTTGTGTTACAGAATTATCTGTATGTGGATGTTGTTAAATAAAAAAGGCAACTTTCGTTGTTGTCCAAATCATGTTTGTTTTGAATGTATCCCATTATGTGTGAGTTCCTGTTCCAGTGACATTCACTGTATATTGTTGTGCAGTTGTCATAGTGTTGTTCACTGTTGTTTTTTTGTGTGATTTGTATGCCTCATGTTTTATATGCTTTCATACATCACTGTTATTATTATTTTTCTCCCATGCTTGCAACTTAAGTTTTTATTTTTTGTTGTTGTTGTGTGTTTGGGTGCATGCATATGTGGGGGTGCATGGGCGTGCAATTACTTCTATGTGCATGCGCGTGGTGTGTGTCTATGTGTGTGTAGGACTCTCAGTGATGACTCTCCCTTGGGGCTGCGCAGGATCTTGTCTCAATCCACAGACTCTCTAAACTTCAAGAGCAGAACCATGTCAATGGAATCGCTAAATGACGAGGGTAGGACACAAGCACACACATATGTGTTTATTTATCTGCACGGTGTCATGGACATGGACATTTCATAAATGTATATATTTATGAAAACATGTACACATAAATACAAAATAACAAGTATAATATGGTACAGAATTTGATGTTTTAATTGACATTATTTTCAAATTCTGCAAGACTGTGCCATGGCTAACTTCACTGTTCTCAAAACAAGCCTTCGTAGCTCATTACTAGTTTGGCGTATGCCGGCTTTATTGTTAAGACCATGCTCAAATGTCATCCAAAACCCCAGAAACTTTATTTCTTTCCTCATTACATCCTTCAGTGTGCAGTGGCCTCTTTTAATACCAGGGCTGTCTCATGATATTATTCTCATCCTGTAATAAGCTCTACTGCATTAAAATGATCTCTTACAGTAAATCATCTCTAACTCGCTTTGAAAGAATAAGGGTTCAGATTTTCCTTTCACAGAATGTCATTCATATTTGGTTTGATTGGTAGAAAACATCTGTGTCCACTCTGTAGGAGAGCTGTACTATGCCTCCATGTTGGAAGGGTTGGAGGTTGAGGGGCGGGACTTTGAAGCAGATTCCTGGAGCATGGCAGTCGATTCCGCCTACTTGCAGACCCACCGCAAAGATATCATCAAGAGGCAAGACGTCATCTATGGTGAGAAACTAGTACAGGACCCCTTTTCTATCCAAAGCCTCACCACCGGAACACATTTAGGCATGTAGTGTAGACTAGAAAGCCTGAATGTTGGTGATAAGGAATTTAACAAATTAAAAATAACATGAATGGCCATTGATGCAGCTAATTATCTAGCAATAACAAGAAAGATATAAGTTAGTTGACATTACTTTAGTGGGGTGAGCTGTTAGATTAAAGTGATTTTTTAGGTTAAATTAGCTCTACAACTAGTAGTGGAGTTGAACTGGTTTACTGTTTGATCGTTTTAGGGTATAGTGTTGTTTGTGCAGTTGGCATAAGAGAGTAATATTATCTTTATCAGTATCTTTAGCCTAGCATGAATAACAGTACTCTTGCTTTCTTTCCTTTCCCACCACCTGCAGTGCTGCCTCAGTCAGCCGCATCAGGTGCTTAGTCCCATGTGCTACTGATCATATGAGTGATTTGTAATATTTACAAAATTCCAGAAATGTGGATGTAATGCAATACACATATTAGACCAGGGGTGTCCAACTCCGGTCCTGTAAGGCCGGTGTCCAGCACAATTTGATTGTTTCCTTCTCAAACACATCTGGGTCAGATCACCTGTTAGTTTGTCGGTTTAGTATGTTTGAGGTGTGACAGGACAGCCTTCCAGGAATGGAATTGGGCATCCTTGTATTAGACAAATTGTTCAAGAAATTTGATCACGAAACAACATTTGGCTGGTGGCAGGAATAGGAGAGCTCCTTTCCTTAATAATCTCCACTCTCTGGGTCAACAACACGGTGTCTGAAGGCCCAGAAAAAATGAGCTCTTAACGCTCACAGACAGAGGATCCACTTAACCGAAATCATCTTTCTCCAATAACCTGTTTCTGCATGGAAAGTAAACATGGTAACACCACAGAGAAGATGCTTAAAGCAGAGAAAATAAACAGACAAGAAAGTGTTCTCTGCATAGCAGGCTACAGCATGGCTGTATCAATTTAGCAAACATGACCATCTAAAAAATAAAAAGACTTGGTCTATTCATGTTAACCGTCTCCCTTGCCTTCAGAGCTGATCCAGACTGAGCTGCACCACGTGCGGACGCTGCGCATCATGGATGGTGTGTTTCGGCGTGGGATGCTGGAGGAGGTGCAGTTGGAGCCAGGTGTGGTGCACGCTCTCTTCCCCTGCCTGGACCGACTTTTAGCCATTCACATTCGCTTCCTCAACCAGCTGCTTGATCGTCGCAAGCACAGTCTGCAGCCGTCCAATGCACACAACTTTACCATCAGCCACATCAGCGACATCCTCATGCAGCAGGTGACTACAAATGCATGCGTGTATGTGTAGTATCAGCACGTCAGAGGCAGTAAGCATTTATTATAAGGGTCACATAGGTTTAGATATGATCATATACATTTATATATGACCGATAACTGTTGGGGCCGTGTATTCATCTGCCATAAAGTTGTGTAGAAATGTTCAGGACACAGTTCCTACACAAAACAAATATAATGATTAATGAAATACTAACACTAGTCACTAGCTTTGAAAATAAAGCATGAGATATACCAGTAATTTCTTCAACTTTTTTTTTTTTTTTTAATCTTATGCTCAGAAAGGTGCATGAAAAGCTTAAGCCTGCTCACTGTCTTTTTTCCCTTGCAAAGTGGGCTTAGAATGAAACAACAAACAAATGCGATGTTTTAGGTAGGTCTCGGTTTTGAGCTCCAGTGGTTTGTTTAGCTGTAGTGGACTTGTTCATCGCAGAGTCTAAAATCTACAAACGTCTTAAGCGGTGTCCGTGAGAGTGAGTGAAATTACATTGCATTATGAGTTGTGCAATGACTGTTGTTCATCTTCCGCAGCTACTTATCTCTCCACATCTTTCTGCATTTTTTTTTAATGCACACTAAGCTCATTACCAAAAAGTAAAACAGAGCATTTGATTTGTTTTATTTGATTCAGGACCAACCCTCTAACACCGTAGGTGGAACATTGAGACTACAGATGTGTTGATTGCTAGCACTTGACACATCATTCTATACATCAGTAACTTTTTGAAAGTGAAAACGAAATGTGCTATTTTTACTGTATTTGTGTTTATTTACTAGCCAGAAAAATATATTTTTAACAATTGTGCCAAAAAAAAACTGTTCATTAGCTTAGACATCTTGGTAGTATTGGACCTACTCATGAAAAAGGACCTGCTTGATATATGCTGGAAGCTGAAATAGGAGCAAATTGTGGACTAGTGAGAGGTTTATCAAGAACTGGCTTATGAATGTCTGCCATAACATACCGCTCTACATAACTTGCACTAAAATCACTGCGTTACAGAATGTGTTGGGTGTGTGGGTGTAACTATGAAAGGTGTAAATGTAGAGAGATATGTTGTCATGTCCTGAGCAAAGAGGATTATCTTTTCAAAGGAAAAATACTAATATCTCTTATGTATAATATAACATAATATAATATAATATAATATAAAAAATTAATCATTTCTGCTCCCTTGTCCCTAACTGTATGTGTATTTCAGTTCTCAGGTCAGTTTGCTGATGAGATGAGGAAGGCCTATGCTGAATTCTGCAGTCGCCACCTGAAGGCTGTTAAACTGTACAAAGAGCTTCTAGCCAGAGACAAGAGACTACAGTACTTTATACGGGTAAGACAACGCTTTTTAATGATGAAAGAACTCAGGACAAATTCTGTCCTGAATGTGTGTGCTCAGAAACTGTCATAAAGGCAACACAAAACAGTCGAACACAGAAAGCTGTAGTCCCACATGCTAATACATTTAGACTGACACTGGCACTTCCCTGGGGACAGATTTAATTGAATTAATAGGTACTTAGCCAAAGTCTGTGTTTGAAATAACATACTTTGCGCTGTACACTGCGTACTTCCGTGGTATATACTGTAAACTGCTCCTCAGCAGTAGGACACAGTATAGTATCCAGTATGAGATAAAAGTCATGTGCCGTACTGCTTCAAGGCAGGAGCAAGGCTAGACTGCAGACATCTGGGGTTGAGAAAGTCGGTCCCTTTCTTAAGACCTTCTCTTTCCTTATCCCTCCAGTCACTGCTTAGCAACAGTTGCTAGCCACTTTTCAGTGGCGTGCATGGAAAAATTTCGGTCAAAGGATGTGCTTGGGTGACACCCGATACCTGTTTTCTATCTCCAAAGCCAAAAGAAAACATGAGATTTGGATTCACCTGTGTGGTTTTCATGATGTTTTCCTATGTTTGCTAAAAGATGAGCCATTCCATTTTCATTACAGTTGTTGTTGGTAACGTGAGCTGTTTGATTAAATAATAAGCAGCGTGACTCCATGTGTGTGTGTGTGAAAAGACAATCACTCCCTGCACGGATAGTTCGGCCGAGATTAGCTGTTGTTATGTTGTCCTGTTTGAATCATGTTGCCTATGCAGAATGGTAACTTTATTGAAAGAAAGCAAAAGTAAGTTGTTCAGAGTGCATTTTCTGTTTATGATACATATAAGGATGAATCCAGTGCTATGTCTTCAAGAAATGACTGCATTTTGTATTTTGGGATGCGGTATATCACGAAGATTGCACTGTGCATGTCCTGGAATATTTATGAAGAGTAGTACATCATCCGAGTATCTTTGGCATACTGGAAAAATTAGCATTGGTCACGTACTGCCTGCTCCTTACTGGTTGTGGGCGAAATCAGTACATGAGCAGTATGTAGCAGGTTATTTTGACCGTAGGCAAAGTCTTTGAATGTATGACACCTACCTAGTGTGTTTTGTTGAAGTTTGTTTGCTTTGTATGAGGAAAAGTGGGAGAAAGAGAAAAGTGGGTATTAAATTTGTTTTATGTATTTATCGTATTGATCCTATGTGGCACATGCCACAGCATGTCTTCACCAGCACGCTTAGTCAGTGGCACTGATCCTGGAAACGGGATTAAAGAATGAGACATGGCTTCAGGGAGTGTGATAAGACATAAATGAGGTGTCTGTGTCGGTGCGTGTGTTTATAACCTCAAGTACTGGTCATGCAATAGAGATGGAGATTTCGTGTCTGTGTGTGAGAGTGAATGTGTGTGTTGCTGTAGTGGGAGGACAGTGATGTACAGCTGGATGAAGGTGGGTGTTGTATACACTAATAGACTTGCTGCCTGAATGTTATCATAGCTGTATGAATCATCAGATTTTCAGGTATTTTCAACTTTTCACAGCGTGAGCAACTTGCCTTTTTTTTTGGCGCACATTAACGCTATTAGACCGCACAAAAAACATCGTAATTCATATGTTTACTGTCCTTGGCTAGGAAGGTTCAAATTGGTCCGTGACACTATTTTAAGCAATTACTGACTGTAGCCTCAGCCTTTTTCCTAACCCTTTAATTGCGAGAGAGAAATAAAGCATCTATTTCTGCCCTTGAATCTGCTCTTCTCTTTTAACAATGCAGTTTGTCAGTTGTTACATTCAGTTTGATTTGTAAAACAAACATGATTTAACAAAGCTGAAACATATATAACATATAATATGTGAAACATATGTATATACAACATTAAAACCAGTGACAGGCAAAGTGAATTACATTGATTATCTCATTACAGTGGCACCTGCAAAGGGATGGCATATATTAGGCAGCAAGTAAACAGTCGGTTATTAAAGTTGATGTGCTAGAAACAGGAAAAATGGTTAAGATCTGATTGACTCTGACAAGAACCGAACTGTGATGGCTAAACAACTGGGTCAGAGTATCTCCAAAGCAGTGGGTCTTGAGGGATGTTCCTCTTATGGTTAGTACCTACCATAAGTCGTCCAAGGAAGGACAGCTGATGAAATGGTGAAGGGCTGCTATAGCCAAATTGCTGAAAAATCTCATATTTATACATAAATATATGCATTGCCTAAAACTTACATTTTTTAGTGTATACGAAGTTACTTTAGATGTTGAGCAATTTTTCTAATACTCTGTCTCTCTCTCTCTCTCTTTCTCTTTCATTCTCTCTCTCTCTCTCTCTCTATCTATCTCTCTCTATCTCTATCTCAGAGGGTGAGTAGAGGTCCTCTGTTGCGTCGTCATGGTTTCCAAGAGTGCATTCTGCTGGTTACTCAGCGCATCACTAAGTATCCCGTCCTAGTACAGCGTATCCTCGACAACACAAAGGGTAAGCCATCGCCATGGTAACTGCAGAAACTAAGCACTGCATGTTGTAAGCCTGGCATCAGGAAAACTATTATGTTAGCGGATGTATTACATGTTTATTGCACAACTATAAACTTATGAACATACCAACATTATACAGTACACCAAAAATATAATTTGCATATTAATGTGAGTGATGCACATCTTTACTGAGATATCTCTACTCAGTTAGAACTTCTGTGGTAGTAACACCACAAAAAAGCTTTATTCCATGCACTTTGTCTGTTGGCTATGATTCTGATTGTTAATTAGTTCAAATGGACCCAGCTGCCATGAGTTTGTCAGTGCCATCTGGATTCTGCAGAATTTCACTGACTGAATGGTCTGGTTAAGCACATCACAAATAAGTAAGAAGGCAATAAACCTCACCACCTCATCCCTCTGTTTTTATTTGAGTAGAGACATGACTAATGGGTGTAAGACAAACCTATCTTTCCCAGATCCCACCACAGTGTCACTAACGGGTTTTCCATTCAAACATTTTATACATTTGAAGTGATTTTCTGAAACGTCAGTAAAAGAAAAAGCTAATGAATTTATGCGCACATTTCTCAAGACGGTGTCACATGCGTGCACCGCTCTTTTATTAGCTCTCAGTAGAGAAGTTTTAACATCCCTCTGTCAGTTTTATATGGCTGTAGTACTAACAATTCAAAGATTTGGCAAAGAGGGTAGTGATCGTTTAGTGATGGCTGAGTCCAACAGACAAAGTGCATGGAATAAAGCTTTTTTGTGGTGTTACTACCACAAAAGTTCTAACTGAGTAGAGATATCTCAGTAAAGATGTGCATCACTCACATTAATATGCAAATCGTATTTTTGGTGTACTGTATAATGTTGGTATGTTCATAAGTTTATAGTTGTGCAATAAACATGTAATACATCCGCTAACATAATAGTTTTCCCTTTTTCATCTACCGCAGTGTTTGCCAGATGGAGTGGAAAGTTGTGACTTCTATTCCGTCTACGTCATCACATATTCAGAAATAAAGTCCTCAAAGCGTAAAACTTTTGTGGCATTTCCTTCCAGGTTTTTCTGTTTGCATTTTCCTAAATTTGCATAAAAGAAGTGGATGGAGACCCGTATACTGTGTGTGCACACTATTCAGATATAATTACAGAATGACGTATTTAATCTACTAAATGTTTGTGGTGGCACTAAAGCATTTTGCTTTTGCACGAGCACTCATAATGTGTGCAGAAGCCTTTTGTGCATGCACATGACATCACCACACAGCTGCAGGTGTTAGTGCACTAGAATGTGTATTTTAAGAGCAGCACCATAAAGGTGCTAAAATAGAGGAAGTACGCAAATTAACAATCTATAGTTTGTGTGTGTGTGTGTGTGTGTGTGTTCATGCAAAGAGAAAAAGAGCACAAATGGTGCAAGAGAGGCTGATTTTTTTTAATTAAAAGCAGTCTTTGCATTTTCTTTTAAAAACATGTATGATTTCCTAATTTCTTTTGATTTCCCCTATCCACCTGCCCCAGTATGCAAAGTTTATTGAACAAATACATTTAAATATTGCATAGAAAAGGACAGAAATAACACTATCTGATCTGAGTTCCAGCGTCTTATATAAGTCTTGTGATATTTTAAAGCCATGAAAAGTTAATGCACACGCTGTGTATTTCTGTAGCATGTAGCAAAAATGTCTGAGCGTTCACCCTGTGTTTGGTCTATATAGACAGCTTTGGTCTTTGTTGTGTTCATGCTTAAAACAGTTCGGTTCTTTTCAAAGTCACTCAGACTCTTACAAATCTTTCTTCTATCAACTTCAAGAACTGACTGTTCACTTACTGCCTAAAATACAAGCTGATCAGTGTGTGTGTGTGTGTGTGTGTGTGTGTATATATATATATATATGTATATATATAATTAAAATTTTAAATCAGTTGTGCATCAAATTGCTAAGTGATTTTTTAGTTAAAAGCACATATACTTGTTTTCAGCATATTTATTTATATTGTATTTGCATGTTGTGTATTGCATTATTTCATTTGCATGACTCTCATATGTATGGGCTTACACAGACAGTGCGGAGGAGGCTGCGGGTCTGGCGCATGCTTTGGCTCTGATAAAGGAGCTCCTGAGCAGCGTGGATCAGCAGGTTCTGGAATTAGAGCGCACTCAGCGCCTGCAAGAAATCCGCTCCAGGCTGGACCCGCGTGCTGAGGCCAAACTCCGCTCAGGATCCCTCTTCAGACCTGCAGAGCTGCTCCGCAGACAGCTCATCTATGAGGGTACTCTGCTGTGGAAGACTCCCAGTTCCAGATTAAAAGGTACAAAAGATGGACTATATAATAATACATGCACAATAAAATGCATCACATATTTAGGACTGGGATGATAAGCAATACTGAAAAATCAATAAATCAGGAAAACATTATTGATAAAAATATCAACATTTTCACAATTTATAAGCACTTGTATTTTTAAGCTACATTCAGTATATCTGAAGTAGTTTAAATTCGCAGTTTTAATGGGGTGATAAAGCCCAAGACCGTTTCAGTTCATAATAAAATAAGAAAAAATACAGAAAAACATACAATGCAAAGATAAGATAAGATAAGATAAGAAAGAACTTTATTTATCCCGAGGGAAATTCTTCTGTCATAAACATGCACTCATTGCAACATAAAGAATAAGGATAAGACAGAGTGTTAGGAAGGGAAAAAAAATAGTAATAGTGCAAACGGAAGAAGTAAACTGTTACAAAAAACTAACAAGTAACAATAACAGATAAATAAAATAAAATAGTAATAGTGCAAACAGAATGATAAGTAAACTATTACAATAGTAATACGTAATAGTAAAACGTAATAACGGCTAAAGCCTTTTCACATCAGAGCTCTTGGTTGCTCATGATTTGTGAGACCCTTTTAATGCTTCATCACATAGACACACGCGCACACACACATTATCATTCAATGGTTGATTTTTTCTTTCATTTTCATTATGGTAGTGTTTAATAGAGTGCATACCAGAAAATGTTTTAGTGCAAAAAATCACAAATGCCTTTCAGTGTAAACATTTCAGTACAAAAAGACTTCACAACAACAAAATATATAGGACAATAATAAAGGAAACTAAATCTGGTGGCAATTTCCATGTGTAGTCACAAAACCACTTACTCACAGAACGACTCATTGCTTCATCTGTTAAATACTAATTGGAGGTTTACAGTAGGGCTGGGCGATTTGGCCTAAAATCAAAATCTCGATTAATTGAACATTTTAACTCGATTACGATTAATGAACG
>JBBPCZ010000148.1:6780108-6790664 GCA_037974445.1 Brycinus macrolepidotus | reverse complement strand
CTTCTAAATAAAATAACTAAAATAATAAAATAACAGTAATCGAAATAATCGACCTGGAAAAATTTGATCGATTATAGTTTCTGAATGTCGATTTCGATTACTTTTCGATTAATCGCCCAGCCCTAGTTTAGAGTATATCTCAGAGCTCCGAATGCTTACGATGTTAACAAATAGAAAGAAAAGCGATAAATTCTACTTCTTGATTTCTCTCATTCCCCATTACAAATAACAATCAAGGTATAGATAAATGATTCCACGTCTACATATATGAGTCTTATGGGAGCAGTAACAAAAACAGCCTTTTTAATTCTAAGGAATGAAAAGAGACTGGAAAATAGTCCTCTTGCTCGTTTAATAAACACATAATGTGTGAAATATGTGTGCATTTGTTTGAGAGAGACAGAGCATCAAGTGTGTTCAAGTACAGTACTGTGTGTGTGTGTCGTAACATGTGTTCTTATGTGTTCTTTTGCTGTCTGGGTTCTATAGATGTTCAGGTTTTACTGATGACTGACATACTAGTATTCCTGCAGGAGAAAGATCAGCGGTACATCTTTGCAAGTTTGGTGAGTCATCAGACATTGACTCACTCAAGGACACACACTTATGCACACAGCAGTGACCCCACTTCTGCTCACTTTATGCATACAACTTCGCATATTTCAATAAATACATCATTTTAGTTAGCCTGCTTTGAGAAAATTTCCATCCAGCTTTAACTGCAGTTGAATGCATGTCATTCCACACAGCTCAGCTTACCCGTGTAATATTTATTTCTTTTCCTCTCGCTCTTTTACTCTGTCTTGTTTCTCAATGAACCCTCACTGCAGGATAAGTCGGCAGTAGTGTCATTGCAGAATCTTTTGGTAAGAGACATAGCCAACCAGGAGCGAGGGCTGTTCCTCATCAGCAGTGAATTTAGCCCACCAGAGATGTACGAGCTCCATGCAGCTTCCAAAGACGACAGAAACACCTGGATACGGCACATGGAACAAGCTGTCTGCAGGTGTGCACTCACCCACAAATAAAGTCTTTTTTTGGATTAATGAACAGTATAATAAACAGTATACAGGTTTTAGCTCAGTCATTATGCGATCCAAATTTACACTCTCAATTAGCACATCTTAAGGATATAGGAAAGTGTCTTCCCTGGATGGTCCAGGCTGCCTGTGTGTAACTGTAATCCACTCTGTATCAGTATATATAATAGTCTGAATTTGATTGTACTCTGCACAAACTCACATACACAGTACATGCATACAGGGGCTAAACTGGAATTTTGGAAAGTGTTAAAGCTCTTGACAGCAAGTAGTGGAAAATGCTGTGAATTAAAAGCAGCTAACTGCAAAAAAGTTAGCTTCCATAGGAACCATAGCTGTCTAATGACTAAGGCACAAATTAGCCTACACCATGCACATACCCATTCAGCTGGCTAGCATGTACATGTATATGTAGTTTTAAATTTAGACAGTGAATCCATCTTACGCACACTGTTAAAATCAGTTTGATTTCAAGTAATTTTATGAATGAATTTGTTTACCTTGTTTCACACAAAACATGGCTAGCCCATATTATTTCCCTAACACATATGATGGGTTCTTATTTTTTTCTGTCATCCAGCAATCACGTATATCTTTAATGGTTCAGTCAATTCACACCTCAAATAAACTTAGAAAACTCTTAATAGGGTAGGCAGTAGAAAAACCCCTCCCCATCACTATGGCTATAACATCACAATCCACATTCCAGCCTACAAAGCAGAACATCTGATATCTTCTTTCATTGCAGTTGCCCTTCAAGAGATGAATTCCCTCTCATCGAGACAGAGGACAAGGCACTGCTGCGGAGGCTTAAAGGTATGCATTACATCATCTTACACATTGCCGCAGTTCATTGGTTACTGTCAGTACCTGCCAGCCTTGTAACTGAGGCCTCACAGTCTTGCTCCTCCTCCTCGTCCCACAGCTGACATCCAGCAAAAGGACAGAGAAGTGTTGGAGTTGCTGCAGGAGCGAGTGACCCTGTTCTCAGACTTGGCCGAGGTCATGGGAGGTCATGAGGTCATGCTGCCGCCCAACTCCAGAAACATGTTTAGAGCTGATACTCCTCAGGCACCTCGGGGGGAACAGCTACTCACTCAGGCTATTACAGAGGGTGAGGGTGAAATGTTAAATAAACCACATACCTACAGACTTGGCACTAAGAACCACACACTTTTTCCATTCACATTCAACCGGCCTCTGTCATTTTCTCTGTTCATTTTCTAGTCAGATTACTTAATTAACCTTTCTGAGTAGAAATTAATTAGGAACTGTCTTTCTTTCTCGACAGTGGACAGACTGACTGAGCTGTTGTTAGGCTCTGGATTAGAGGTCTCTTTGGCTTTCAGTTCCAATGGGCACCACAATCACATGGGGGCGCTAGTGATCAGTAAGTACATTGATTATTCATTTGAGGAATGAAAGACATTCACTTTAGCTATGTGTAATGACTGGTTTACTCACGATAAACTTATTCCCATACGTTCTCATAAGTACAGCCCATTCAAGGCCAGCAAAAGAACAAAGGAAACCCAGATTCAAATTCCAAAAACATACCCAAATCACACAGAAAGGGTGAGGCAGAGCACATAATCCAGTAAGTAGAGCAAAAGTCAAAACCTAGAAACAGGAGTATTATAGGCAAGGCTAGAAAAACAAACAATATCAAAGAAGATAAAGGCCCATGAATGCATACAGCTCAGTACACCAAAGAAGGCAGTACTTTGCAAAGTAGCTTTCTAAACCCAGTCCTTAAATAGTGCTAGGAACAGTAAGTACTCTTGTAACTGTATCCTGGAATAACTAGCTCCCCTGGTGGTGAGGAGGGTGAACAGCAACACTGGACGTCACAGAGCCCCTCTTCTTAGCGCGACTCCTTTGGTTGAGGTGCAAGTCTGTCCGGTTGGTTCCAGTGGAAATATCTGATCAAAGAGGGATCCAAACCCCCAATGACAGCTGGTATCTAAAACACACTAAAACAGAGACAGGTTAGTTGTGGCTTAATACAGGGAATTGTGCTCATATTTCACCCATGGAAGGAAGTCTGCCCATTGGTGTTGTTCCTGGCTGCAATGTGAGCGCATGCATCCGATTTCTCCATTTAGTATCTCAGTCTGGGCATTAGTCTGTGGGTGATATCCTGAAGACAGGTTTAGTGTACACCCAAGCTTCCTGCAGAATGCAGAAAAAGACATAAATTGCATGCCCCTTGCAATTTAAGTCTTGTCTTGAGGAAGTCCATTTACCTTAAACACTCGATGAAACTGTTGTGCTATTTCCATACCTGAAGGTAATGGTATTACCTGAGTAGGATAGGAGATCCATGACAAAGTCCACAGAAATATGTGACCATGGTCCCTTAGGGGTAGGCAAGGGATGGAGTAAACTGTATGGTCAACCATTTGGAGCGTGCACAAACGATACAGGTTGGAATTACTTCTTGGACTTCAGTAACTAACAATTGTTGCAGACGCATTTCTGTGGTTCGTTTCACTCCTGGATGACATACTGCTTTGGAGGGCTTTGGAGGAATTAATCTACATAATCAGGGCTTTGAGATATTCTGAAGGAACATTTTTTACCTAGCGGGGTGGTTGCCGGAGGTGCGGTTAATGAGTCTGCCTCTTTAATAGGCTCTGCCGGTTCCCCTTTGATAGGAGCCATGTTAAACTCAGGATCTATGATTGGAAAAGGTGTCTCAGTGTTCTGTTCATGCACATGAAGGCATGGAAGCGCATTTGCCTGGTGATTTTTAGAACCTGGTCAATACAATGCAAAATTAAATCTAAAAAAAACAAAACAAAACAGTGACTACCTTGCCTGTCTAGGGTTCAGTCTTGGTGTATTTCAGGTATTCCAAATTTTTGTAGTAGGTATCAAAAAGGATATTTAGCCCCCTCTATCCAGTGCCTCCAGTAACCCACTGCAAACTTGGCCAAAAGTTGATTATCCCCCACATGATACTTTTTGCATGATAATTTCTAAGATAAGTATGTACTTTACCAGACGCTACTTGGTGTTGAGACAGGACTGCACACACTCCCTCTGTGGATGTGTCGACTTCCACTATGAAAGGTTGTCTGGATTGGGATGAAATAGTGCAGAAGAAGTGAAGACTTCTTTTAGTCTTTGGAATGCTTGCTGAGCCATGCTAGTCCTTTGAGGAGCGTTGTGACGAGTTTCCATATGAATGCCTTGTTCATGACGTAAGCTAAGAAACTGGTGGGTTTTTTTTGTGAAATTCACACTTCTCCAGAGTAACGAGCCTGCTGCAGCATGATATGACTGCTCCAAGTCTCATCATCGTATTTTTTTTTGTTTTAAACTTTATTTACAACATTTGACCATGAGGGTTGAGAAAGTTATTTCTGCATTTCTTTTGTTTATGGGTCTTTGTTTGGGCTGCTCACACACTCCTAATGCTAACACAGCTAGTGGCAGTGACCAGCTCTTTGTCTCGCTAAGGCATGATAAGGAGGCGACACAAACCATATCTTCCCCTGTCGTTATGGGCAATGTGTGACCACTGGACAATAAGATGGACGAGCTTACAGCTTGAGTCAGATACAACAGAGAATTTTGTGAGTGCAGTTTGATGTGCGTTACGGATTAACATGTGATTTCATCCACTACACGACTGTGAGACTCCAGATGAGGCATCCGGACGCTTTCATCCTCATCTCTGGAGACTCCAACCATATCTCTCTGAACAGGACACTAAGCACCTTCCCACAATTTGTATACTGTTCCACCAGAGAAAACAAGACTTGTCAAAGAGGCATACATCTGCACAGCCTTACCACCTCTGGGCAGATCTGACCACAACATGGTGCACCTTCTCATGGATGTGAGAGTAGGGCGAATTCTGAATCTGTCTCACATTCTTCCCGGAGATGGCATGATCAAACACTTCTTTAAACTGTGAAAAGAAAGGTCTAAAGACCTTAACTGGCATAGTTTTGGTTCCAAATCACCATTGCCCACTTCCTGTGAGTAGCGAGATAACAAGAACAACTTTAGCTTCATCAGAGGAAAAAGCTTTAGCGTGACGAATGAAATTCAATTAACATTGTAATAAAAAACCTTGGCATTGATCAGGATTGCTATTAAAACATTCAGGACCCAGTACTGGAGAAAGAAAAGAAGGGAGTGGCTTCACCTCGGAGGGTTCTGGTGGTTCCACACTAGGTGTGGCGAGGCGTTGCATGCAAAGTTTTTGATGGGTTTCATGGATTTGTTTGAGTAAGACCTCATGTGTTTCTAGCATGGCTCCTTGATGAACCAAGGCTTGACACATGGCATTGGCTTCTGCTGAGGTCATGTCTGGCAAAGTACTCTTTAATGACTGGGGGAGAGCGACTCAGTTGTAGATAAAATTTTTCTCATGATAAACATAGTGGCATGAGTCAAAACATAAACAATATCAAAGATCAACAAAGGCCACAGACCACTCAGTACACCAAAGATGGCAATATTTCACAAAGTAGCTTCCTAAATCAAGTCCTTAAATAGTTCTAAGAACAGGTAGTACTCTAGTAACCCTGTCCTAGAATAACTCGCTCTCCTGGTGGTGAGGAGGGTGAACAGCAGCGCTGGACGTCATAGTATGTTAGGAGCAAGAATAGAATATGTTATATACATTCATTCATTCATTCATTTTCTGTAACCACTTAATCCACACTGGGGTCGCAGGTACCAAGAGCCTATCCCAGGCCAACGGGCGCGAAGCAGGGACTCACCCTGGTGGGGTGCCAGCCATACATTTAAGATAAAATAAAAACAATCAACTGTGGAATCGGTCTTTAAAAGATAACATATCCAAGTTGCCCTTTTCATGTGTGCAAAACTTAAAGAAATGAAAGATATATAATCTTATAATGTCATGGTGGTGTCATCTTGTAGCATGAAAACTATTGCTGCCTTTAGCTGCATATTTTCTCATGATACATGTTATAATTATTTTCCTTGTACCTTTCAAATCTCAGATGGGCAAGAGGTGATAGTTAATGGCTTACAGGACACAGGAACGTCTCAGGTAAGAGACAAATACTGAAAACTTTGTTTCACCATAAATGGCCAGAGCATCATTATGGGTAGACTCATACTGATATCTACAGACTTTGTTATTTTAAAGAAATCTACCAAACTAAGTAAGAGCATAGATAGAGAGTATGTGTCACACTAATGCTCAGTTTTATGCAGTCCTGTAAAAAGGATAATTACTCATTATTCAAGACCATCTGAAACTCTCAGGTTTCCATGGCAACCGGAATCTAGTAAAAACCTATCACGATTCTGAAGCAGCGCTATTATTGCTGCAGAACTTTGCTTCAAAAAACAGTCACCAACACTTTTTATATGCAGCCAGTTTCAAGCTGATGTCCTTTACTTCATTATGACAGCAGGCTTTTTGAATGAGAGTATTATCTGAATCAGTGAATCACATTTGTTTGATTTAATGGAACTGATTGATTCCTTTAATCTTACAGGATGGGAATGGGAATCAAATGGAGGATAGGACACCAAGTGAGGTACAGAGTCAGTTATGAACAGTTAAAGTGCAGACTTAGTTTGGATGATTTAGAGAAATACTTTATGTTAAGTAACTGAGACTTTAATGTTCAGACGCATGGTCCAGGATATTTCAAAAACAAAAACTCCATCTTAGAACCATTACGAGAACACACCATGTTAAGATATTTTCAGTAAAGCAAAGTAAGTATTCAAGCATAGACACATATTAGTTGGGGCTGCGGGTCAGTGTATCTGTGTGTGTGCGCGGGCATGAATGTGTACAGTGTCAGTCAAAATGTGCTACGTTGTATAAATGCAAATACTGGAAACTGAAAGCATTAAAAGGTATGATTTGTCTTCAGATTTGGAGTGTCATCTCATGTGTTTTCTGACATGTAAATTGTCTGGGTTTCGAATACCCATTTATGTTAAATGGAACATTTTTTAATGCTGTTCACGTTTTGATATCTGCTTACACAAAGCTTACAGTCTTTTGGGAAATATTAGATTTCCAGATTTCCAGAAAATTCCATGCATACGTTTGTGTGGTAAGTGTGAGTGTGTTAGATTTGTTCACATGTTGATGAATTGTGTGTATTTCAGGAGGTGTCTC
Organism: Brycinus macrolepidotus; assembly: GCA_037974445.1. Taxonomy (NCBI): domain Eukaryota; kingdom Metazoa; phylum Chordata; class Actinopteri; order Characiformes; family Alestidae; genus Brycinus; species Brycinus macrolepidotus. The sequence continues at coordinate 6,783,497 of JBBPCZ010000148.1, read as the reverse complement.
AGAGGCTGGTGAATCTCAGTGCTCAACTCCATGCTTTACAGGTCAGACTCTAGCCCACAGCATCTGAATCATATCTGATTTGTGCATCTGTTTATACTGAAACTTATTGTGCTCTGTATTTATTTCCTTAACTGCACAGTAATGTTCTGGTGATTTATGAGCTTAAAATCAAATTAGCAAAGTACTTAGAATGTAGCCTTGTTTCCGAAGCTTCTACCTGAACTGACTGAATCGTTTTTAACTGAAGCATATTCTCAGAACTGTTAAAAACTACATTTATAGAGTCTCCTGAGTGGCGCAACTGCCTAAGCATTGGCTCTATCGTCGGGAGATCATAAGTTTGATCCCTGGTGGTGCTGCAGTCATCTGTGGCTGGGAACCCAAGGGAGCACAATTGGCTTTGCTCTCTCTGGGTGGGTTGGATGGCTGCAATTCAAGCCAGTGCGAGTGTCTGTTAGCTGACATGACAGGCACCTGCAGTCTGCACTCTCCTCCAAGCACATTCTACCGTCCAGTGACGTTGCTTTAGTGGCAGTTCAAAGAGATGCAGTGGCGCTTCGCATAACTCAAGAGAAAGCACATGCTAGTCTTCATCCTCCTAAGTGTTGGTGGCATTGTGTGATGGCGGAGCCCTAGGTAGTGGGTGGAATTGTAGGTGACTACATTTGGTAGAAAGTCAGGAGAAAAATAAATAAATAAATGCATACACTGTGTTATTTGTCAGCACATCTGTGTCAAATTAAGGGCACCACATTTTTGATTTACTTTTAACGCAACCAGTGTGTTCTCTGATTTAACATAAGTTTTTAACATGATGTGCTCTTATTACATATCTGTCATAAATATTCTGTGTTCTTTTGACTCAAATGTATTACGCTCAAAATGGGAAAATACTTATAAGGTATAGACAATATTTATGAAAAACAGATATTAAGTAATTCTGGTTAGGAATCACTTGAAGCACATCTTTCCCTCTTTCTCAGGGTGCAGTGATTCGTCAGGATTCTATTTTAGAGTTTTGCCTGCGCGAGAGCTCTGCGCCTCCTGCTGCAGCTGGCGCCCGCCCTGTGCGCTCTCTGTCGCGGGACGGGGGCAGCGATGTGGGGTCCGTGGGGGAACTGGCCTTGCTCCAGCGGCAGCACAGCCTTCTGCAGGAGGAGCTAGTTAGGCTAAGAGGAGCCGATGGCAAGCTGAAGGACAGTGAGAAAGCAAGAGCTCAGCTAGAGAAACAATTAAGAGATCTAAAGACCAACATTTCTGCCCTGGGGGACAGCACAGCAACTGCTGCTTCACAGGTACCGTGTCAGGCTGCATTCTCACTACACTCCAAGCAGTAGATGCCTGGATCTTTTTCTGAAGGTTTTTTTCTTGCATTTTTTACTGTATGAATCCCAAATGAATCCCAAATGACAATTCCTAGTCGTATTAATGAAGTGATAACATTGCATTGATTTAGCTTATAATGAACTTTGAAAACACTTAGAATGAAGTGTTTTCAAAGTTCATTAAAACACTTATGTCACTTCTTAATCAAATTAAAGAATCAACAAATGTATGTACTTCTATTTTCCTTAATGGTCTTGTTGATATTACTTCAGTTGATGGGAAGAATTGGGTTTATTTGCAGAGATTTGTTGCACACTTACAATACACTTTCACTGCAGCAAATTTGGCATCACTCTCATTCGAGTTGAATGGGTGCAAAATTCGCACTGAAGGTGTGAATTCACAGAAGCATGAAATTTTCAACTTTATGCAAATAAGAACCACACGAGAGCCAATCAGTTAAGCTATGGGATATGGGTGACCTTATTGTATGTATCAACTTAGCTGTGACAAATAGACCCCTATAGATCATCACTGAAACACACTTTTCATCAGACATCATCTATTGGATTGACTAGCAAATGGTGTGATACCTGCCACTACATGACGAATTTATTTATATCCTGGGATATGCAAAAAACATGCCATCTTGTTGGCCAGCTATTTCTGTGCCTAATCTGTGCCAGCTACACATGCACGTGCCGAACTGATCGGGTAGCCAGCATGGTCCGGGCACTGACAGGCTACATCACTGCACTGTTTTTATGATGACGCCCTCAGAGTGAAATTTCGCAATACGAAATTCACAAATGTTTCACTGCGTTGGAGGCCTAGTGTTAGAACACTTCATTTAGAGCAAGTGAAAATATACCCGCTTTTTATCTCTGGGGTCATGGAATGTGAATCATTTATTTCACATTTTTTATTTTGCATCCTCTAAATCCTCTGAAATAGCGTTCCGTATACATTCAGCACATAAAACTATAAAATCCTGAAGATTTAATGAAAATGTAGTTCTTGCAAACATTTATGGTTTCATAGACACCACATTTATGCAATATTCTAGTAAATTCTAGTAGTCAGTATTCTGAAAGTAATCAGATAGTCAAGCTTATCATTTTATTATTTGATTGGATTCTTTCCAAAAGAAATGTGCCATTATTTTGTTTGTTTGTAACCTAGCAAATTCGTAAGATATTTTAGGAATTAATCCCCCTGTCCTTCCTTCAGGCTCCACCCCATCGTAAAGAGAGTGAGACCGACCCGAACATGGACACTCCACTGGCTAGCCATGCATCTATGGATCAGTTGGACTGCATGCAAGACTGCAGTGATGTGGATGTAGATGTGATCTCAGATGATGATGATGATGATGATGACGTGAAGGTATCCCCTCGTTCAGAGAGCCCTAGAGGTCAGTAATGTAATGATGAGAAAGTGACCTTCAGTGGCTTGTGAGAAGCCAGTCTTACTAACATTTCAGGACTTTTACGTCTGTGAACTCTAGACCTGTCTGGCATATTTAGTTCCTCATAAGAAACTGGGAAGTGAAAAGAGAGTCCCTCTTTTCCCTCACCCCTGACAGAGTTAATTACTACAAGTGGTGAAGGTAAAGCAAGCATTAATTAATAATTCCTGCTGAATTAAGGTGCCATATGAATAATTGTACTCCTTTAGTTAAAAAAAAAAAACCTTAGCAATTTTACTGTATTTTGAGGAGCATTTTAATTTCTGAAAAGGAAAAAGAGTCCTGTTTTGCATTGAATAGACTCTAAAACAGGCATTCTGCCATAAAACTAGCTTTTAAAAATGTCATGTGCCTGATGTACGTTACCTTTTGCTCGAGTGTAAAATATGAATTGGACACATTCTGCTTGTGTGTTACGGACAAAATTGACCCATTGGAGCTTAAACATGCTGTTTAAGGGCCGTGTGCATTGTGGATAACTGGATGTGCCACCTTTAGTAACAACAACTGCAACCAACTGTCACGGTGGTGTACCCGTCCCGGAAGGAGGCACAGGCGCGGACATCCATACTTAAGGGGACTTTATTTACAAGGG
>JBBPCZ010000148.1:6757789-6777688 GCA_037974445.1 Brycinus macrolepidotus | reverse complement strand
AAAGTCCGGACAGCTGAGGCTGTCCAAATAGAAGGCCGCTGGTGGCCTCTAGTGGCCACGGGCCGGAACCGTGACACCAACTGCTTCCTAAAACTGGCGATCGATCTTTCAAAGGAGGTTGAGCCACCTTTCTAAAGGGCTTCCAATCATTAATGGCTCATTTAAAGTCTCGTCATGGCATTTAAAAAGGGTCCAAGTAAGGACTTTAACTAGGCTACTCCAAAACCTTAATTTTGATTGTTTTTAGCCAAACAGGTAGACTTGTTTGCTCTCGTGCTTCAGATCAGTGTCTTAGTCCATAACTAAGTGGCCCTTGAGTTTCTTTGTGGGATAACTAGATAATCTTATGCAGGATTTTCTGGTGGAGAGTAGAATGGTTCCAAACAGGTTCTGAAGCAGTAATGCACTACCACCAGCTTTGTTTGAGTGTTGATATGGTGTGATGGTTTTATTATGAAATACTGTGTTAGCATTACACAAAATGGAATGGGACACCTCTTTCCCATAAAGTTCCCCTTTTGACTTACCAGCCGACATAATTATAATTCCAAAAGGCTTGTGGGTCATCAAGGTATCTTTTTTTTTTTGGAGAGGAGACTGTGTCAAAAGATACTCTGGAACTCTCCTATAGATAAAATTTTTGCTCTTTGTAATAATGGAATCATGTTTTTTTTTTTGGCTTTATGTGAGTAGAGCAAGGCCTTGCGGTTCCTTAGGTGATTGTCTGGCTTCTTTTGTGACTTGCCAGATGAGTCTAGCCACCTCTGGGGAGATTAACTGCCATTCAAAGTTTTCTCAATTTGGAGATAATGGCAGTTATCAAATCTAAGTGTGTCTAATCTTTCAGTTATTAACAAAATTTGATTAAGTGGTTGAGTAGTGTTGGATTCTTCAGTGAATGAAATTATTCATGTGTTTATGAAATTAACTGTATTTTGCCATTACTCAAGTTGTCTTTGTCTTATATTCAATTCTGGGACAAATGTGCAGGAAAGCAGGAGAAATCAAATGTTTTGTAGAGCCCTGTATCTCCCATTTTTGACATGTTGACAGTGTTTTGTGGTCGTGGTTGTGCTTAGGCCTGTGTAGAGATGCTCCAGCTGAGATGTGCTAAACTTTAGCCCCATGTAATACTAATAGCAGCCCACACACACGCTTATGTAAGTGATATTGATTCAGTTAGAATACCCAGTTCATGCACGCAGTATTTAATACAACACACAGACTCATAAATCACGCTCACCTACGCACCTGCACACATACATACAGTACCTTCTGGGGAATGAAAATGAGAGAAAGCAGCCACAGAGCCATTGTCCTGGTGTGTAGGTGAATGAAAGTGTGTCTTTTAATGGAGAAGTTAGTCTGGTTGAGCATTTCAGAGCACGTCCCTTCACTGCCAATTGCTGTTGTGTACTCTGAGACGAAACAAAGCATTATGAACAAGTTTCAGGCTCAAACTGGAAGGATTCTGCCTGCATGTCATGTATAAAACTGCAACACAGGCCAAAATGCAGTCTATGGGCTGTTTGCATAGAAAAACCTTCATAAATTCTAAAGGGCTCACAAACTTTCAAGCACCACTGTAGATTGTTTTGCTTGGAAAGGAATTAACATTAAAGGGCCCATGTCCTACATTTTTCCCCGTATTTTATTTTTCTCTTATGAAGTTTGTGTGTGTGTGTGTTTGTTTTGTTTTTTTGACCAATAGTCATGATTTATTTCTGCATGACCATTTTCCAAACACTTAAACAGGCGTTTTTTGTTACTATGCCTATTAGATTGATATGTAAATGATGTCTAATTGTCTGCCTTGCATTGTGCTTTTTTACCAAAAAGCAGTCAAGGCTGAAACTCCCCTTTTAACTTCAGCATGAATGGGTGGGGCTAAATCAATTCAGTGAATTGAAAATGGGCTGTTTTTTTGCAGCGTAAGTTTCATATGTAAACTTTACAGACTGTGGAATGAACAATACATTTTGAAACTTTAACGATGTTACTTCTTAAACAATGTAGGATTCATTTTGATTATTCTGGTACAATTGAGAATTGTTTGTCTTTGGGGGGGGAACTAGAGAAATTTACACAGTACGGACAATAAAATCAATACACCTGAGTGTTTGTGTCGCATACTTTACAGAGTATTAATATAATGCATTCTAATTAATATAACATTTCAAAATCATGGCTGTTGAATTGCGACCTTAAGATAAGACGTATCCTGATGCATCAGTGCATTTTTACACTCCTAGTCTTTAAACTAGTCTTTAATTATTTTGTTTTTGTTCTCCGTCTAGATCTGCAAGACATTCCAGAGGAAAGTGAGTCAGCTCCGGAACCGCGCGAACGGGACTCCTCACGCTGCTAATGCTCTACTAGTGCTTAGAACCTAGAACTGGACCCAAGCCTAGCTTAATGGAACAGACCCAAAACCTACTTAACCACAAGACTGTATGAACAAGTCTTCCTCTGAACTCTAAAGGAAGAATATATAGCTATAAATATTACATTTATCATATACATATTTAATTGTATTGGGTTATTTTTACAGCTTTTCTGTGGCAAATTTTGGCATCTTATTATGACAGTTTCTTTTGTTTTTTTTTTTTTTTTCTGTTATCCAATTGTTTAGCTTTCGACATCAGTGGACCAATAAGGACATGTCAAAGCAGCATGATTGGCAGCAAGCTTGTAAGTGGCAGGCTTATACAAATAACATGACTCCGCACTCGATGTTGCATGAAACGTTTAGTGTCGTCAAATGAACACAGATCAGCCACTTAGCAGTCGCTAAATAAACTGAAGCAAACCTTCAGGACGTACTCGGTAACAGCACAGAGATGCTGTCTGTGGCGTTTTGCTTTCTACTCCTGCTAAACTACAGCCACTGTACGCGCAGGAGCGCACGGTTCGTTTTCTTTCTTCAGTAATAGTGCAAAAGTCTTGTGTAAATATTTTAATTTAGGAAATGAACAGGTGAAGAATTCTTTGATCTTTTTTTTTTGGGGCTCTTTATTTTTATTTATTTATTTTTCATTTACTGAAGTCGAACGGTTGACAATCTTTCAAGCACATGCTATAAATGTTTTTGAAGAAGCCATAACTTTAAATGCAACAAAGACCCTAAAACCAAAAGTACATTCTGTACTTCCAAAAGAAAAAAAAAACAACACCACACACACACACACAAATACACATTTTTTGTAAAGTGAAATATGAAACCTCATACACTAATTGAGTAACTGCAGCTTTACGTAGGCATGAGGTGTGCTGTAGATATTTTGCTGGTTGTTTTAGCTCAGAGCAAAAGACTCGCTGAACCCAGGTAGATTATTTTGGTTTTTTTGTAGATTGTATATATAAGATGATTTAATTGCCTCATCTTTGGACATTGCTAACTGCTTCCACACTTGAGTTTTTGTCACTTTCTTTTTTTTGGAATGTTATACTTTGATTTGACAGTGCCATATGTTTTTGGCTGTCTGTATCAACATGAAGTATCTTAAGCTTTGACTTCAGGAAGCAAAATGCAGAGGTTACTGTACGTTTGTAGGTTTGTAATTCTTCCCGTTTGGAAAGTCAAATATTATGTTTCTATTGAAAGGGTTTGTATGGAAAAAGAAATAATATCGATATGTTTAAATATTGTTGAAAATGCTACTATGACTGAAGAGTATTTGTTATGGATTTCAGAATTAAAGTTGCTGGCTATGGACTGAAGACAATGCACCAAAATTTCACCACCTCAATATTTCAAAACCTCATATTTCCAAAAACTTAATAGGACAAGGATGTTTAACGGAGGGCCGAGCAATAGGACCATATTTATCGTTATCGTGATAAGTTGCTTCACAATTTGTCACAATAATGTCATCAGTAGTCAGAGAGCGCTGAACAATTGCATGTTTCATAAACAGCATAATAAGTCTGGTTTGATTAGATTTGTGTGAGACTTTCAATAAAATTCATTTACACTGTATGATCATTTGGACAGTATTTTTAAATGAGGCTCTCCTGGTTCTTTTTGTTCATTTCAATTTGTAAGAAAACAATAAATATGACATTGTGCATTGTGAACATTTCTGGCAGTATCATGATATATTAGTTGCATCTATTTGCTTCTACAAATATTCCATAAATGCAGTAGTTAATGGAATACAGTCCGTTCATTCATTCATTCATTCATTTTCTGTAACCGCTTAATCCTTACTAGGGTCGCAGGTACCCAGAGACTATCCCGGGGTCTACGGGTGCGAGGCAGAGACTCACCCTGGGCGGGGCGCCAGCCCACTGCAGGGCACAAACACACACACGCACACACACACCATTCGTTCACACACTCACACCTACCGTCAATTTACAATCCCCAATTCACCTGACGCGCATGTCTTTGGACTGTGGGAGAAAACAGAGACCCCAGAGGAAACCCACGCCATCACGAGAACAGGAACGCAGTACTTGAAAAAGGAAAAGTGATTCAAATAACCATCATTTTTACCACTTTTATGCTGCACACTTACTTGGGGAAAGAAATGTTTATCACACTAAAAGCTATTTTGTCACCAGCTCTACACACCAGATTCTTTTGGAGACTCCAATTTTCCCTGTCTTACTAATGTTTTCTCCATCTGCAGTCCAGAGAAGTCTCCTTCTCTGGACTGCTGGCTAGTTTGCTCTCAGGTAAAGAAATGAGACTGCACAGACCAGCTGCTGTCAGGAGGAATGCGAATGAGTTTATTTCCTCCTCCAGTACAGAGCATCTTAGTGGCTTAAAACCTTGATCTCTTACATGTTGAATGACAAGAGCTGATAAAAAAGTCTTGAGGCCTAAAAAGGCACTATGTTCTCTGCTCTACTCCACTGATTATCACTCGTACACTCAGACAGCACCGCAACCTGTGAACTGCTGCCATATTGTTCAGGATCCACTATTTTTTTTATTATCAGAGATGTTTTATGTTGTAGTGTCTCGGACAAAAGAAACAATACAAACAATACAAACTAAAATAAATATCCTATTATTAGCATGTATTAAAATACTATTATCTACATTTTTATTTCTGTTAATAGTATCAAAATATTTTAAAAAGCAGTATTCAGTAATTTTTTTTCCCCATTACGCATTAATGCATGTCAAGCTTTCCTTATTTTTATAGCATTTTGAAATAGTATCAATAAATAAATAAATAAAGTAGAAGTAAAGTGGGCCCTTACAGTCACGCGTGAACACTCCGCAGCACACAGTGTGAACAATGTGAATTCTGTTTCTGTATTTAATCCATTCACCAAGTGAAGCAGTGGGGAGCAAGAAACACAGAGCCCGGGGGAACAGTGTGTGGGGACGGTACCTTGCTCAAGGGCACCTCAGTGGTGCTACTGGCAGTCCTGGGATTTGATCCAATGACCTTTTGATCGCAGGGGCAGCTCCTTAACCACCAGACCACCAGCTGCACCAAAGTAGAGTTTTGAGGATTTACTATGACAATATGGTTTTGACTAATGTTCATTTGGCAATTGTCATGAGATCTCTGATTTTGCTGCAGTGTGGTGGCAGTCAGTCATGACTGTCAGAGTGAATGCTGTGTGCACTGAAGACAGCAGAGTCTGAGTTATGGTCGGTATTACTGGACCACCTGGAGTCAAATCTTCGCCAGTCTAGAGTTTAACCATTACCAGACAAATTACAGTCCAAACTTAGCTTTTCTTAACTCATGTTTCACACAGGCACACACACACACAGACACACACACACACACACACAAAACAAACAAACGCTCCAGGCAGCTGGTGGCCAAGTGGTTAGGGAGTTCCCCCTGCAATCAGAAACTTGTGGGTTTAAATCTCAGGACTGAAAAAATCTATCAATCAATCAATCAATCAATCAATCAATTTCAGGACTGCTAGTGGCACCACTGAGGTTCCCCTGAGCAAGGTACTGTCCCCACATACTGCTCCCCAGGTGCCATTGTCGGCTGCCCACTGGTTCTCTCTCCTCACACTGTGTGCTGTGCTGTGCTGTGGTGTGTTCATGCACGATAAACGGTTCACTTTCACATATGCCATACAGAGAGAGAGGAAGTCTTTATATCTAAAACTCTGCCAAAATCTATCCAAAATGTATCACTATATGTCAATAGCACACACCTTTGATGCATTTTTACACACTCAAGGCCCATTTAATAAACACACGCTTGTCTGTGGGATGCTGGGAAAAGAGGAGAGATCCATTTGAAATCTAGATCTTTCACTTCAGCCAGTAACTAATCCAGGAGACAATGTCAGCCAAGAGACGGGTATTAATATCTCCACCGCATTCCCCTCTCCGCACACACACAAGTACACACAGAGTGCTCAAACCGTCCCTACCTCATCCCTCATTACAAGAGATGTGTGTTCTACAGAAGGAGAGATAGACAGAATAGATAAGAAACAGGCAAAAAGAAAGAAGTGGAAAGAACTTTCCAAATATACAGTGTTGAGTGATTCATGGACTGTACATATAACTAAATCTATCGTGTACATACACAACTGATGTCCTTTAGGAATAAAGCATTTATTACAAAATTTTAAGAACAATCATAAATCTATGATCCTTTACAAAGCTCCTTTTGGAGGACATGTAGTCCTTCTGTACTGTGAAAATGAGAATGTTTCAAATCTTTCAAAATAAAACTGAGTTGAATTGATCAGTTTACTGTGGTTCTTTTTACTGTAAAGTTTTCCGAACTACTTTAGTGGCTAAATAGTTGACACTCGATTTGGAATTTCATTTCCAGACATCATTTTAGTCCTAAACACAAAGAAATCGTCGGTAGTTAACCTCCACTGGCCTGTGATTTCCTTAACTCCCCAAACCTAAAATACACAGGTCACCTTTAGCCAGTTTGAGGCTCATTCCATGCATTGAGCTCAAATATCTTCTTGAAGTTAAGTGTCATGTAAAGAACAACGACAAATGCCACACTTGTAACCAGCATTCAGAATGGCTCGTTCCTTTTACAGTTTGTTTTACGTCGATCCTATTTACAACCCAGCATCTGCTATATAATGAACTGACTGGAGACCCACCACAGAGCGACGAAAGATCAAGAGTTCTAACAGCACTACAAAATGACCGCCATTATAACACCATAAAGCACACTTTTTCAGTTATAAGGAGTGGTGTCGAGTTCAGCTTAAGTTAAGTACAAAGAACTTCTATGGTAAATTCATGAATGTTATATGTAGTCAAGCAAATAAAAGCTGCCGCTCAAACTGTAAAGTGGTCAGTGTGTCGACTGACAGGCCATAAGTGCTTTGCACGGCTGGGGAGGGGACTAGCGTCCCTCTCGCTCCCTCATACAAACTCACACCTGTGCCTGTCACAAAAGCAAGGGCTTTGTCTTATTATAGCAAAAGCCTTGCTCTGTCCATCACCCTCGGCCCTTTCTTTTGTCTCGTTTGTCCCATGTAATTCTCACCACTTCACTCCTCTTTTCAAGCTGAGGACACAGGATGGCTTAAAACCAACCAGACAAAATGACTGGAGGAGCAAGTCATAAAGAAGAGACAATTCAAGGTGTGGAGCTATGTTGACAAAGACAGGAAAGATGTTATGAAAGAAATCGGCCCTGAGAACATCAAACACATCGTAGCACTCACTGTCGCTCTTTCAAAAAGTGGTACAGAGGGTCTAGATGAGAGCAAGTGCCATTAATATGACCCACCCGATCAGGTTCATGCCTGTATTAGGTGAGTTACTAGGAGAGAATACAAGGTGGAGCAACGGCAGGGGTGTGGCCTAATTAAAATGGGTGGAGCAACATGGTCCCCCTGATATAAAGACCCTTCCCCTTTCTCTTGCTGAGTTTGGGCTCTCTTTCCTTCACTCCGTCCCTCCCTCCCTCTTTCTTTTTCTCCCTCCCGCTCTCAGTCGGCAAGGTCTTTGAGCTCCATCCTTCTCCTTGCTTCCATTCACTCAAGTTCTTCGTCCAGTTTTCTTACTGTGAGTGCTACAGACCAAAGTCAAGATGGAGGCCATCAAGAAGAAGATGATGATGCTGAAGCTGGATAAGGAGAATGCTCTGGACCAGGCAGAGCAGGCTGAGACTGATAGGAAAGCAGCTGAGGAAAGAAGTAAACAGGTAAGAGAGAGAAGAGAGAGGAATAGCTCCACCAAGATCTCCTGAAATGTGTCAAGATCTGTTTTTTCAATTAAATTTGGGTGTACAGACATCCTAGCAGACACTGGCCATTACTTAAGGAAAATGGAAAAGATTTATTTGTCAAATTTCAGTTCAGTTGGTTAAGTAATAAAAAAAACAAGTAATAAAAACCAAGCTTGTGGATTAATATCCAGTAGACAGATTATTTGGAACACAAGTCTTGTCTTATATTTTGAATGCATGGGTCAAAATGACCTGAATGCATGTATCAAGTTGGTTCTTCGTTGCTTTACGCCACTTCAGTATAGAGGCTGTAGAAGAATTAAGTAACCTAAAATAGTTTTGGCTTACAACAAAATATTGTGGCAACTCAACTCATAAATTCAGCACATGGTGTTAAGAGCCATCTAGTTATCTCGGGCGAGGGGGGCATTTGGAGTGACAAGTGTGTCCTGTCAGGGCCTGAAATCAAACTTAAAGCCTGCTGAAATGCCACTGACAACTCAAAACCAACACAGAAAGAAGAGCTGACCACCGGTGCGTGCTGCAAGTAATCATAGACAGGACGATGAAAGCCAAGGCCATCCATCTGAAGGCTGTGATCTGATTATGGAAGAATCTAGGGGGAAGGAGAGACCTAGCAGGCAGCTACAGGATTATGAAGGGGAGAGGGACTTCCCTGGGATGATATTTATACCCATGTGGTGGGTATAAAGGTACAGCTACAAGAGGGCTGCACATCTTTCCACTGGCTGCATGGGGTGGATGGGGCCAGATGGGGGGGATTTGCAGTTAAGTGTCATGTTAGCCAAGTTAGGTGGGGCAACGGAAGGAGGGGAGGGAGGTGTTGTATCGGCATCCCATGATATAACAGTGATAACATTTCACACTTTTTTTTATCTTCTTCTCTCCCCGCCTCCAACCCAAGCATGAGGATGAGCTGATTCAGATGCAGAAGAAGCTGAAAGCCACTGAGGATGAGCTGGATAAATACTCTGAGGCCCTTAAAGATGCCCAGGAGAAACTGGAGATAGCCGAGAAGAAGGCCGCTGATGTGAGTGATACAAATTTACAAGGCACACCAAGTGCCCCCTCCCACACACACACACCAAAGTACACAGCAGTTCATCCCCACATTCCAGTTACCCCACCCCTCCATTCTTCACATTCTATCCCTTTATTAATTTACAGTTGCCTCTGTCCCTTTTGCCCATGATGTCATCGAGACATTCTCCACTCACTATTATACCCTCTGTCTCAGTGCCTCATGCTCTCTCTTTTTCTCTCTCTCTGTCTCTCTACTTGGCCCATCGTTTTTCCATTGCCCATCCTCAACTGCCTTAGAGGTGACACAGGGTCCTATTTAATGCCACTGCAGTGTGCGCTCCAGGGGGGTGGGAATGACTGCAAAGCCACTGCTAGTTTAGCTCCAGGGTCATAACTCAATGTGTCTAAAGGTATCTGAAGGATCTCCTCACCCCTGAACTGGTTCCCAGCACAGTGCTGGCCATGCCCTGGCATAGCAAAGTATCTTCTGGCTTCATGTTCTTCTGCACTAAAATGACAGGAGTTTAAACCTAAGGCCCATATACACTGGAAACAAAATAATCTATGGACTTTTTCTTCTGGACATTTGAGCATGGCTCAGAGTACAGCATTCTCACTGTTTGTCAATTTAACTTTTAGCTGGTTTGGAACCTTAACATGATGTGGAGGTTCACAGAACTTTAAAAAGGGTCTTTATACTTACATTCCATCGATTGAAATGCTTTTTTGGGACCCAAAAGTGGTTCTTCGATGACACCCAAAGAACCTTTTGGCACCATCATTATCATTAGTAATAGTATATTGTATAATAAGACTTATCAGCATTGGTTCTTCTCTACCCTTCTCAATTTGGGTTTGCAGTAATATATAAGGTTGTAAACATCATAGATAGCAAATTTCAGAAAGGATGAGCAAACAGATCAAAGAGGAGTTGACCTTAGATCATCATTCATATTCTGAGGCCTTTAACAAATACATTGATTTAATTGTTTTATAAAAAATAAACTTGCGTGTTCACCACCAAACCACTTACACAGTTAAATCTACAGCCCATTAGAAGCTTAATATTGTCTATGTTACACTGCAGAGTTAAAAGGAGTACAGTAACTGTATTAGAACAACTCTGAAGTTTGTTCTTCCCATTCTGTTGTCTCACCCATTTATAACTTCACTGTCCATGATTAACTGTTGTGTCAGGGTTCTGGATATAGCAGGCACACCTGTTATGTGTGTGGCCTTCAAGTTATCCAGGGACTGAATGCAAAGGGCTTTGCCGTATGTGTGTGTGTTGAGAGAGATCAAGAGACAGAGGGTTTTGCGCATGTGTACTTCATAGTGGATACCATGAGACGAATTCACTGTCTCTCTATAGCATTAGCATTGTATGTGAAATCATGTCTGTGTGAACTGAGCTATGTAGTTACTAGACGTAGCACTGAATGTAAGCACGCATGTAGACCGTTGTAACTGTGTGTATGATGGTGGGCATATATTTCTATTTCTCTTTACAGGCCTTTATATTTCTCTTTATGGAAGGCATGCACTCTGAGCTTGTGGAATGGCCCATTGTTCCCATTCACATCAGTGCAGTAGAGAGACACCCAGTGCAGTGCTATCTGAGGAAGATTTATTGCCTTCAGCAATCTGGCAACCCTGGGTCAGTCAGCTGGAGCAATAAGTTCTGCTCCCAATAGGGACTGAGTGTGGGTTGCCACTGTTACAGCTGTCATTTCCAATCCTATTTAAAACCTAGACAAAACCCCATAGACAAGCTATCGCTTACCTCCTTGTCCTCTGCAAAGAAAAAAAAAAACTTGCCTAATGGAACTGGACGTGTTTAGAAACATAGACAAGCCAGGTTTCATTGAAAGATCTTGTATAATTAAACACAAGACATCTTCGCTAATTGCTGTGCGCTCTGAGGCTGACAGACACACCAGTTTGATCAGAAAGGAATGTGTTTTAAATAGAACCTTGAGTAATTTCCCCAGCAGGGCCACCACAGCGTAAGATACAATTATGACAAGAATGTGTGAGGTGAAGGACAACATAATCATAGCAGCAGCTTCCCTTAAAACCACAAAGATACACTCAGTTGTTCGGTGGGATCATAGGTCACAGCATCAAAAATAAAAACAGATCCTCTGACTCTCAGACTAAATATATCATGGTGACTGAACCTGTGGTAGCACATCTCCGTCTAGATATGCCGTCGAAGTTGGAGTGTGGCATGTGACACATGTGCGCGTCTTGGGGGTCAAGATCACACCTATCACCTTGTAACCTTTGACATCTTCTGTAAACTGACAGATGTTTAGTGGCAGAATTAGCTTAGCTACCAGTCACCATTACCTCTAACCATGCCTGGGTGCACAAACACTCAGAAAAGTTCTTCCAAAAAGAGATTACAAGCATAAAGAATGTCATAGCAGTCCAAAATGTCTTCAGATTTCTGCTCTTTTGTAGAGACAGCACCTAACAGCTCCTCGACCACCAGAGTATAAATCTAAAATGTTTGTAATCATCTGTATTTTATCTTATTTTAGGGCTGCAGACAAACTATAATAAGCTATTTGTGTACCTCAGGGTTGCTGGTGCTATTTACGTCAGTCGAAAAGGGTTGTGGACGCTAAGGAGGGCTCATATTAGTGAAATGTTCCAGTGGAAAACCTGATAGCTCATAGCACAGAATATACAACACTTCCTTCCCAGTACAATTATTAAGTACGATCACTAAGTTCACACTCTATACAGGGACACTCTGGGAAAGAATTAGCAAGGTACGCCATCTGAAATCATCATCAAGAAATAAAAGAAAACCACTACAGTAAGTAAGTCCTACTACAAGGGTACAGTCCTGTTTAAGCCAGGGTTGGGGAACTGAGGGCACGGAATCCATTTTTTCTCTCCTCCAACATACCAACTGATTAACTGATGGGTTGAATTTGGTGTCTGGTTTAAGACATTAGGAGGGAAGCTGTATCTAGATCAGAGTGCCATGAGGACACACTGTGACATTCTGTAATGACCCAGTTGCCCCTACATGAGCTGCTCTCTCATGGCTACAGCTGACAATGAAACTGCCATCTTGGACAACTCTTTATCTGGTCACAAAGTCTGGTCTGAAGCTCTGGTGTCATCTGCTGGCAGACTCGTAACAGTACACATGGCCTTGCCTCTTAATGGCCTTGCCACTGAAAAGGCTGATTCCATTAAGTCAAACAGGATATGAGAACTAGAGCAAAGTCTGATAGTCCTTCCTCTGAACTTTCAAACTTTCAGTTTAACATTGTACTCAATTATTATTGTTCCTTGATAGAACAATATACCCGCTATCAGATCAATCTGTGTACATACATACATACATACAAACACATACGTACACACACACAAACACACACATATGTGTGTGAGTGTGAGTGTGTGTGTGTGTATGTGTGTATACAAACTTTATATTATAATTCGAATTAAAATTATATATTTGTAGATTATACTGTTGTGTTGTATGGCCCCGTGACCAGGAGGTCTTGGGTTCGAATCCCAGGACTGCTAGTGGCACCTCTGAGGTACCTTTGAGCAAGGTACCGTCCCCACACACTGCTCCCCTAGCGCTGTGTTCCTGGCTGCCCGCTGCTTCACTTGGTGAATGGGTTAAATGCAGAGGAAGAATTTCGTGCTGTTCACACCGTGTGCTGTGGTGTGTTCAAAAATGGTCACTATACACTATACACTTTTATTCTATTGGTTATGTTGCTTCTGCTTTCTTCTCTTGTTCTGTCCAGTTTTCTGCTGTAACAATGCATATTTCTAAGAAAGGATTTTCTTATCTTATCTTCTTATCTTATCTTATTTGTCAGAATCAGAATCGCAGTCTGTTCTATTTTACTGAGTTCTTACACATACAAGAAATCTGTATAACATGTAACATACTAACTAGATCCGAAATAGATGTAAGAATATTAACAAGTACCAGCTAAATAATAAAATTAAATAAATAAAAGAAACAGAAACTGGATAGAAAAAGAGATGAATAAGTATATATGTGCAAGGGCCTCAGACACACTAGCATTCAACAGATTGAAAGCAAAGTGGTGGTACATGAACATATAAAATAATTCTAATATACTAGCCCTGTTCAGGGTTGGGCAAGATCCACTTTTTTCACACCTTCCAAATCTTATGGCAGCATATATTGTGTTGGTGGGAGCGGTAATATGTAAAGTGTCCATTTGTCATACGTGAACAGCATGAAATTCTTTCTCTGCATTTAACCCATTCACCAAGTGAAGCAGCAGGCAGCCAGGAACACAGCGCCCGGGGAGCACAGTACCTTACTCAAGGGTACCTCAGTGGTGCCACTAGCAGTCTCGGGATTCAAACCCACAACCTTCTGATCACAGGGGTAACTCCCTAACCACTAGGCCATCAGCTGTCCCAGTAGTTTACCTTTGTGCCATCTAGTCTTGCCTTTCTTCAAAAAAGTTAGTTTGCTTACATGTCACCCAGTGAGTGAACACAGTGAACCGTTTTCAATTCATCATTCAATAAATGTCAAACCGTCTATATAACAAGTGCCAAACGATGCTGCTAAGTAGGCGAAAGATTTGTTTGACTTAACTTTAGCTTAACTATCCTGAAGACAGTTCTGCTCACCACAGCACATTTTGATTCTGGCTCTTTTAGAGAATTAAGTCTCATGCCTGGCTCGCAATCTCCATTCCAGTTCTTCCCAAAGGTGTTGGATGAGGTGGAGCACAAAACTGAGTGACTGGTGTTACAGTGACAGCTGAAATAGAGGGTGTTGTGTGTGCTGGGTGTGTAGCTCTTAGCTGTCCCTGAGTTGTCATAATTTTTAAATATTGCTAACTCTAGTCTAACTCTAGTCCTGTCCATGTACATTCATTTGTTTAATTACAAATAATTTGTGTAAATTAATTAAAAACAATTAATAATTAAGTAGATAGATAGATAGATAGATAGATAGATAGATAGATAGATAGACAGATAGATGATCCACACCCCTAGGCTTATCTTTAACACTTCACACTGGTGAAATATGGTGCTAGCACAGTAATGGCAATATCATTGCTCATGCCAGATCACAGCATGAAGTCAAGATAAAAGTGTTGCAAGAGTGCTTGTCATTGTGCTCCATGCACACACACAGCCTGCCCTCATGCTAAGTCTTGTTTTTAGCCTTGGGCCTGTACTTTTTAGCTAGTATTCAATGACTCTGTTTAATGTCCTCATATATATGATTCACACATGACCCTGAGATGATCTACAGCTCAAATCTCTACAGTATCAACAACTCAACTGAACCTTATGGTCTTTTATTGCCCGGTAATGTGTGTTTGCTTAGGAAATCAGAGGGTTGACAGTTTTCCTGTCCTATTTGCATTACAGTATAATCATTACAATGTTTAATCTGCACATGTGTAGCTAGACATAAGA
This sequence comes from Brycinus macrolepidotus, assembly GCA_037974445.1. NCBI lineage: Eukaryota > Metazoa > Chordata > Actinopteri > Characiformes > Alestidae > Brycinus > Brycinus macrolepidotus. Next base: position 6,763,043 of record JBBPCZ010000148.1, on the reverse strand, counting down.
ACCTTTGGTAAAGCATTTATTCATTAATTCATTCATTCATCCATTCATCCATCCATTCATTCATTCATTGAGTCATTCATTATCGAAGTCGATTAACCAGGATTGCAGGGGTGCTGGAGATATATATATATATATATTGAAGCGGAGTTCATTTACAGACCGGTAACCTCATAGGCAGAGAGCCCTATAAGTTCTAAAAGCTGGGATAGGCTCCAGCACCCCTGCAATCCTGGTTAATCAACTTGGATAATGAATGAATGAATGAATGAATGAGTTCATCTACAGCTTCTAGCCTTTGGGGAGGTAAAATGATTATGAGAACACTTTAACCTGGAGAACCAAGACAAAGAATTTGTCATTAACAAAGAAAACAAAGGTTCGCCAGCCGGAAATCCTAGATGAAACACAACCAATGAGTCTGCAAGTTAAGGCTTACATGCTAAGTTACGTCATCGATATTACTTCCAGAAGTGACCATATTTTGAACATACGCTTAAGAACCAGCTACATGACGGACATCCTGATTTTAAAAAAGTGCAGCATCTAGGACACCAGCGTAGGGAGTGAAACCATCATGAGTTTGTAAGAACATGTTTTCAGCATCCTGTTGTGTAAGGTAGTCTAGCACACACCTTGATCCAGAAGTGAAGTGGTGTTAATAGTAATGACACACACTCAAAACAGACATGATTTCATCACTAGGAACGTAGTTTCCACTCTGCATCCATTTAAGGACTCAGCATGCCAGAATGAACAGAATCTGTTTTACAAGGCTTTGGCACAAACAATGTGCAGACCTATTGTGAAAAAGTGGGAAAAAAAGGCGCCAATGCAACTGACTAGTGTTTGTGGGGGTTACAAAGCTACACTATATGGACAAAAGTATTGGGACGCCTGACCATTACACCAACAGGGGCTTTAATGACATTGCATTCAGATTCATAGACTTTAATATGGAGTTGGTCCCCCCTTAGCAGCCTGAGCAGCTTCCACTCTTCTCTGAAGGCTTTCCACAAGACTGTGAAGTGTTTCCATTTGGAATTTGGGCCCATTCATTCATTCTGTAGAGCATTTATGAGGTCAGGCACTGATGTTGGACGAGAAGGCTTGGCTTGCAATTTCCATTCCAGTTCATCCCAAAGATGTTGGATGGGGTTGAGGTCAGGGCTCTGAGCGGGCCAGTCAGGTTCTTCCACATCGAACTCAGCCAACCATGTCTTTATGGTCCTTGCTTTGTGCACTGGGGCACAGTCATGCTGGAATAGAAAATGGCCTTCTTCCCCAAACTGTGTCCACAAAGTCGGAAGCATGGCGTTGTCCAAAATATCTTGGTCTGCTGATTAAGATTGACCTTCACTGGAAGTAAGGGGTACTAGTCCCCAAACCCTGAAAAACAGGTGTGTCCCAATACTTTTGTCCATATAGTGTAGAGACGCGACAACCCGAGCCCCACCTCAGCTAAGGAGCGGCCTGGAATGCTACAAAGATTTCACGCCTGTGCGTCATCTACCTGGACACGTGGAACGCAGGGGGTGGCTTTCTCCCCTCCACGCGCCTCCAGCTCACCGTGCCTCGAGCACTGACCCGAAACCAGCGCGAGGAGCCGTATGACCGCCAAAAACGCAGCGCCGCTGATCCAGGATCAGCACTTCCACTCTACTTTTTCTTTTTTTCCCCCTCCAAACCAAACCGTCCGAGACTGGGTGGAGTAAGGCGGAAGCGAGGGCTGAAAAAGGAAGAGTCGACTCAACACGAGCTACTGAGAGAAGAGAGTTCAGAAGAGGAGGGGAGACTCTTTTTTTAATTTTCGTTCTTATTTTTAATTATTGTTTTTTTTTTTTAATTCACTACTTCAAGGGACAGCAGTGTGGCGGCCAAGTCTGGAGAATTTGCCACGAAAGTGAAAAACAAGTCAACTTTGGGAGCTTCCTGAGTAAAAACCTCGACCACAAACTGTCGAAACACTACAGCTGAGAGACTGAAGGTGGTGGTTCATCTCTGAAGACAGGCTCGGAGGCTGGTTGGAGCCCTTTCTGCCTCTCTCGACTTGCTGGTGGGGCGTTGGTGCTGTTTCCCCCCCTCCCTCCACTCTTCACCACCCTGTCCACTACACTGCTCCCACAGCTCTGAGAGGGACACACAGCTCGTTTCGAACACCCCACACTACTCTACTCTCGCCCAGACGACACCTTTAAGATGGCCGGAGTCAACAGCCTGGACGCGGTGAAGAGGAAGATTAAAGTCCTGCAGCAGCAGGCGGACGATGCAGAGGAGAAGGCCGAGATTTTACAGAGGCAGGTCGAGGAGGAGAAACGGGCCAGAGAGCAGGTAACCTCCGCAAAGTGCCCCTTTCCACTTTTCAGCCCCTTTTTCTTTCCTAGCACCAGCTTTTCCAGCACAAACGCCTCTTCCTGCCTTCAAGTTTCTCTCTCTATCTCACACCCTCCTCTTGACGCCCCTCTCAGCAATGAAAGGCATTTCAAACCAGCATCCCAGCCTGACTTCCCTGTTTGGAGTCCTAATTAAAAAGTTAGTCAAGTTTAAAACAAAAAAAGGAACTTTCTGCTTTCACTATGCTGCAAAGTTTCCACTGTATGGGGGGAAACCCACAAAGGAAGCCGCTGGCCACTTTGTTTGCTACTTTTTGTCTGTAGCTAAGTGCAAGTTTACTCCACATTTCTGGACCTTTTGTGTTTTTATAGATTTACATGAAGGTGAAATCTACTAGATCTCCTTCTGTCTGCTGAATGCTGTACTTTTCTGAGCTTTCTTTTTAAACCGGTGAGGCCTAAGGGAAGTGATAGCAGGCAGCAACTGCTAAATCTTCATATTCAGCTCATTAATGTTTTTCTGCATCAATTTGAGACAGAAACGGGAGGCCTTCATCATTGGCATGTTTGTAGAAAGTCAGCTGTGTAGAGGCTAGACACTAACGTGAGTTATAAACTAAATACTGAGTCGAAACACTTTTTACTCGACTTTTTATGATAGACCCAGGTGTGCTCTGGTCTTCTGGGTCTGACTGCTCAGACAAGACCAGTCTTTTTGGCTTCTTCAGTCTTTTGTACAAATTTTCCTCGCCTGACTGCTGGTCACTCTGGTCATTCTGGTTATTTTTTGGCTAAATGTAAATCCTTTCTGGCCATTCCAACGTGCTTTAGTGTGTTTTAGCCCTGCTGCAGATGAGCTCGTCCCTCGGCAGAAACACTCAGGCCTTATTAGGAGCGAAACTCCAGAGTTAGTGAGGGATGTCGTAATATCCTGCATGCAGTCATGCTGCTCTGCTGAGGAGGTGCAGTGTGGCTCACATGCATCCACCAGGTGTATTGATGTAACTCAAGCATTTCCAGCTGCCAGACGGTTTTCGAAGTTTAGATGCTTCTCAGATTTTCCATATTTTATGTTGATATCTTATTTTCTTTCTATTCTTTTGGTTTGTATCAGAGAAATACACATTTCCCTGTGCAGAAATGGTGATCCTGAACACTGCACATGAGCTATAAACTATACCAAAAAAAAAGTTGCAGTGCATCCAGGTTGCCTAATTCTGATCACTGTCAGGTTTCCGGCAAACGAGAGACTCTTGGAAGAGAAGGAGGAGCATTTATGTGATCTAGTTTTCTATTTAGTCTCCATTTCTTTTTCTGTTTTAAGTCTCTTTCTCTCTTAGCTGGTGGCCTGGTTTTTAGGGGGTTGCCCCTGCTATTGGAAGGTTGTGGGTTTGAATCCAATGACTGCCAGTGGCACCACTGAGGTTCCCTTAAAGAAGGCGTGGTCCCCACACACTGCTCCCTGGGCTGCCCACTGCTTCATTTGGTGAATGGGTTAAATGCAGAGAAACAATTTCATGTTCTTCACGCGTGGTGTGTTCACGTGTGACTATAAGGGGCCACTTTACCTATGCACACATATACACACACTGTGAGTAATACTTTAGTATTCACTTGTATCTTAAACCCAGAAATTCTCTAGCCATATTTCACAGGTTCAGTATAACCCAGATGACTTTTTCCGAACCACTGCCTCTACACTCATCACTTTCATTTTCATTTAGTAAGCAATGGCACTGTTGAAACATGCCCATGTGCCCAAAAGCTTTTTGGCTTGGAAACCCCCCACCTCACCCCTCCACCCTGTTTTGAGATTACTTGCAGTACCTTGTTTAATAGTTGGTAGGATGAACATAAATGGTAACTTAAGTGGCTGTGGGAACAGGATAACACAAACTGTTTATCTCTGTGGCTCATTTGGGCCGTTCTCTTTAGTCGTTGACTATATTTGTCTTGATTTGTCAAGCGTGTTCTGCCTCGCAGTTCTTCTTGTTCTCTTTCACTTAATTACCTCATGTGATAGAATTGTGTTGCTAATTTTGTGTGTGCATGTCTTGTAGGCTGAGGCAGAGGTGGCCTCTCTGAACAGGCGTATCCAGCTGGTTGAGGAGGAGCTGGACAGAGCTCAGGAGAGACTGGCAACAGCCCTGCAGAAGCTAGAGGAGGCAGAGAAGGCAGCAGATGAGAGCGAGAGGTACACTCATGTCCTCAGTGACAGACAGATTCTCACTTGTACACACGCACTACACAGAGAGTCTAACCTCATAAATGTGTCATTATGTGTTTGAAATAGAGGGATGAAGGTGATTGAGAACAGGGCTCTAAAGGATGAGGAGAAGATGGAGCTGCAAGAGATCCAGCTGAAGGAGGCCAAGCACATTGCTGAGGAGGCCGACCGCAAGTATGAAGAGGTGAGCAACATGATACAGAAATGCACACCCTTCTCTTGTGCTAGATCCAACTTGAATACTTGTGTATAAGGTGTGCTGACACACAAACTACACTGACAGACACAGACTGCCTGTAATGCACATTCACTCAACACCACCTAAAGAATGTGTGTCACAACGTGACGTCATTAGATGCGCTCACACTTGCCGAAAGCCTCACCTGTACACCAGCTGGATGGTATGGGGGAACATCTGGGATCAATTAACTGTTCTCTCTTCTCTCGCTGTCCTCTCTTTCTGTCCTCTGTCTCTCACGCACAGGTGGCTCGTAAGCTGGTGATTGTGGAGGGAGAGTTGGAGCGCACTGAGGAGAGGGCAGAGCTTGCTGAGGCGTAAGTCACACCTCTTAACACGCACTTAACTGTCATATGCAAAAGTTTGGGTGTCTGTGGTAAAAGGACATGGTTTGTTGGTTTTGTAAGTGAAAATAAGTACGCATCCTCTACAGAGAACTCATTTCTGTACATGCCAATT
>JBBPCZ010000148.1:6738770-6756611 GCA_037974445.1 Brycinus macrolepidotus | reverse complement strand
ATGTATATGTATGTCTGTGTGTCTTTAGTCACATGTTCATTTTAAAGCTCATAGATACTAGGTTGGCATGAGAAGAATGCTTGCATTTTGCCTTTGCATGATAAAAGGAATGCTTTATCGTGATGAAAATACTTCTCCCGTGTGTGTATTTGTCCAACATTTTCTCCCTCATCCTTGTTTTGGCATGTCTGATTCTTGGTGTGATGCTCTCTACTGAACTAACAGTGGTAGGAAGCAGTTGGAGGATGAGCTAAGGGCTCTGGATCAAACACTGAAGACTCTACAGGCTTCTGAGGACAAGGTATTGGTTGTGTGAGTGTGTGTGTACACTGAGTTGCCAAGAATACCCCAGTGCTTGATGCACTGCCATGACATTACCATGTTACCAGTAATGGCCCACCAGCCAATACCTGGTCAGTGGTGGTCTTTTAGTAGTTATCTAGATTGACTGGGGCCTAATAAACTTCCACAGCAGATGAGCTACAGTCAGTAACCAAACTACAAAGTCTCCTATTTGGTTGGCATTTCTAATGGAATGGCCGGTCAGTGTACACAATAAACTGGCAACTCAGCATATGATGGAGCTCCTTATCATCTGAGATTGATTTGTGGCAGGAGAGAGAGAGGATGGGGTGGATAGGTATGTGGATCCCGGGCTGTTAGTTTTTTGTTCTAGTAAACCTGATTTTTTTCAAATATTCACTTTTGTAAGATGTGATTTGAGAAAGTGCATGTTTGAGAAAGCTTTTAAAGTCGGCTGAAAAGGTTCCGGACTCCTTCCTCCAGCAAAGGCTATTCTCAGTCTCAGCTTCTGCTGTTCTCTGCAGCTTTCAAGTTGGTCTCCTTTCCCCCCCCTTCTTTCTTTTCACGACTCCCTTCACAACAGCAGGCATCTCTCCAACACAATCTGCAAGATTCGGCCTGTGCTGGGGCTGCTTGTTGACTTTTTGGCATGCAGGACCGAGAGTGTAATGAGAAACTTCTCACAGCATGTTCATGATCTTAACGCTTTTCACGTGTCAACACAACATCTATGCTGTGTATTTAACATCCGTTCAGGCCTGTAAAAGGCATCTCTGTACATGCTGATTGAAACTTGCATGCAGGAGCATTTTTTGGCTTATGGGGGCCATGTATTTGATTATGCCATGATAAAAAAAACTGACAAAGGATGAAAAAAACTCTGTTGATGGCACACTGTATTCACAATGTCACTTCTCTTCCTTTAGGTAATAGTGGCGTTTAGCCATGAGGCCACTGCACACCAGATTTGCCATGCAAGATCACATAGCATCATTTCGTAGATACTAATTAGACTGCATCGCAGATAAAATGCTAAACATTAAGCTGAAGTTCGTTTTTACACTCATAGAAATTTAAAGGGCCCATATCTTCACTTTTTTCATTTTTTTAAATGAGCTTAATTTAGTATGTAACTGCTGTTAAGGTTTCAAATTGTACTGTTCACTTCTCAGTCCTCACAGTCTACACATGGAATCTAAGCTGCAAAAATAGATCATTTTAAATTCCCTACTGCCACATCATCTCATGTCATGAAACCCTGTGCATTTTCATGTGTCCACCTATCCTGCCTGCAGGAGTTTAGATGTTTTGATGACCGGTTTTAGTACAGAAAACATAAGTGGACAGCAGGGGAAACATTTTGGAAATGAGCACTTTGAAATAAAACCATTTTCTTTGAGTTTCAAAACAAACGTCACCAGTGGCATTTTGTGGTCTCGTTCGGGTTTAATCCTACTCGGTAATGGCACAATCCTGAGTGGCATGCAGAGAACAGGAGCAGGGCTGGAAGTCACAGAGCACTATCACGTTTAGACATCGAATACAGGATGTCCCTTTATTAAGAACATTTGGAATTTTGAACACTTCATGATGCAGCGTGTCTGGTGTGTGGTGGCCTTTAGACAACCTGCAGTCGTTTTCTCTGTCCACTTCTAGTCTCTGTTCTTTTTCTTCAGCTATTTTCTATGTATTTCCCCCACTCTTACTTTTCGCTTCTTGCCCTGTGCCCCTTTCTCTCCTTCTCTCTTTCTGCTGCCTCTCCCAAAATCAAAATGGCTGCCCTGCTTTCAGTAAATGTGCCGAGCTGGAGGAAGAGCTGAAAAATGTCACCAACAATCTAAAGAGTCTGGAGGCCCAGGCTGAGAAGGTAGGGTAGTGTGAACTGATTGATCTTTTGTGGGCTGGTCAATGTGTGTCACTCATCTTGCACGCCTTGTTCTCCAGTATCCGTTCTGATAGTGCAGTGTTTCCACTGCTTTTACCTTAAACTCTTTAGGAGTTGACTGCACAAACAGAACTAACGCAACAACCCACTTCATTGCAGGACAGCAGGAGTGGAAACACTGTGCTGTTGGATATTAGTGACACAATAGTGTCTTCTAGCTCCATATCTTGGAGATGCTTCTCAACCCTCCTATTCCCTGGCCAGTCAAACTTGTTCCATCCTAATTGCCCAATCAGTGCCTTGGGCCTGGTCATGTGGACATAACATGATCTCATGCCTTTACGAGTAGCCTTTTCCTGGCCGTACAGCTGTGTTTCATCATCCGCAGGGAAAGGCCAAGCATGTTGAACCACATTTCAGTGTGGAGCAAATTACATCAGGAAGAAGCTGTAATGAAATGCAGGGAAGTGGAAGGCCTTCGCCGTCTCCACTGTTAAACATCCCGAGCCTTCATCCTGAGATGTTAATCAGTATGCACTGAGGACACTGGTGTAATGATCCAGTGCCCTGCTGTCCCTGAAGTGATAGAAACAAGCACAATCCCTGTAGTATGTCCACACCATATGAAATATGTGTGTGCTCGGTTGCCATGGCACTAAACATAAACACTACTATAGTCAATACGGAAAGCTGTTCAGACTGCTTTTCAGACAAAGCTAAGTTCTTATCAAGTACCTAAGATTACCAGTGCTGAGGGTGTTTTTAGGACCTTGAGCAAAGGGCGTTTTAGAAACCAGAAAAAACACTTGGGGGGGAAAACAGACTTCTGGTCATGCATAGGGTGGACAGATTACAGAGCAGCAGCCCAAATAAAACAGAATTTGTGCACTGTCCACCCTATGCATGTGAAGAAGCCTTTTTTCAAAATGCTAGAATAATCAAGTAAATGTAATTTTTTATTTTGTAGCTAAAAGACATAATTGTGTACATTTTGTGTGCATTGTTTCTAAAAGCATACTAGCATGGGGCTAGTATCTAAAGCAGGGATACTCACGGAGATGGTGATGAATGCTTTCAGTCAGTGGTTTATTAATATTATTATTATTATTATTGTTTTTTAATTAAAATAACTTTTTGATTTGAGAACCAGTCAGTGGGATCTGTTCTCATCCCCCAATGTGCTCATTCTTAAAAATGAAGTTTTGCTCTCTGTGTTCCATGTATAAATATGTTCATTCTCTCGTATCGTTCTCTCAGTGTCCCACATTCCTCCGCACATGTCCTGATCTGTTTAAAGTCCTGGCAGCCGTGTGGTGTCTCAAACCTTGCACAACAGCAGCACCAGAGCTCGGCCAACACGGAAATTACTAGGACAAAATGCTAGATTTGTCTTTTTTTGCTTTTTTTTTTTTCCTTTTTCCTCTCAACTGTCTCCCCTGACTTGTTGAGGTGGGGCTAGCTTTATTACATTTTGGATTTAGTTTTCCTTTTTCTACAAGCAAAAGTATTTTAGTATCTAAGTTGGGAAGCCTGGGATCTAAATAATTGTTTTTGTGTTGTGAGGGAGGATGGTGTCGAGTATCAAGTGTAGTTTGGTTTTCTTAACCTTTCTCTGTTTCTATATGTCTGCAGTACTCTCAGAAGGAGGATAAATATGAGGAGGAGATTAAGATCCTGACTGATAAGCTGAAAGAGGTGAGCTCACTCCTGTGTTCTGATCTGAAGCATGAGGTCACTCATTCCAGATCCTAGCATCTGATTTTGTAAATAAATTAATTTATTAATCTATTTATTAATTATTAATGTTTGAAAATACTGGGAAATGTTTACATTGTGTGAAAATTCCATGAGCGGACCAACAGAAATGGGATAAAATTTCTTGTAGTTTTATTACTATTAAAGTTAAGCGTTTTTTTTTTTTTCTTTTTTGTGAAGACTTACAGTTTAGACCGGGACAGATTGATTCTAATGTTAGACTCCATACTGTTTCAGCCTCAACTCTGTTAGGACGCTTTTGACTGTCTTGATTCAGCGAGTGTTTGACAAGCGTTTGTGTTGTAGGCTGAGACCCGTGCTGAGTTTGCAGAAAGGTCTGTGGCAAAACTGGAGAAGACCATTGATGACCTGGAAGGTAGGGCCCCCCCCCCCATGCATCACTTCGTAACTGCCTCCATCGTTTGAACCCTCCAACAACCCTCCTATCCCTCCAAAAACCCTCCAGTCCTGCTTTCTCCTCTCACCCTTGCCTCTCTATCACACACTCCCCATTCTCTTGCCATTCTCTTTGGTTTCCTGTCTTACTTGACATAATCATAATGCTTTTTCTTCCATTATTCCTTCCTCTGTTCTTGCCTATCCTTTTCATTCAACTTCTTTCTTTTTCCTTTTTCTTTCTTTTTTTTCTTTCTTCCTTGTTTTCCTATCTTTTCTTTTTCTTTCTATCTCCCTGCAAACAGATGAGCTCTATGCTCAGAAACTCAAGTACAAGGCCATTAGCGAAGAGCTGGATCACGCCCTCAACGACATGACCTCTATGTAAATACTGGCCTGTAGTGTGTTTGTGTGTGTGTGTGCACCTCCTCAATCAGTACCTGAGCCTCACAGTTGGTTTGAGCGGCCAGAGACATTTTTAATACAGTAATTGGTGTGTGCGTTCCTTTCTGATGGCTGACCTGGCCCTCATAACTCCACTGTGTTGACTGCAGTTTCCCTGCTTGAGATGACACTGCAGCTGTAACCTCTGTTTGCGACAGATGCACTTAAGTTAATTGTGTGGTGTGTGTGTGTGTGTGTTTGAGTAACTAACATGCTATTGTGGCTGAAGAAAGCACTGCATGGAGTGTCTGATCAGCTTGCTTATTTGCAAAGAGAGAATAAGACTGAAGAGGAAATATTAAGTCTTCTCCATTACTGTGGTTGTGTATTCACAAAGCTTCTGAGGTTGGTGTGGTGTTAACACAAGTAACCTATGTTTGCCTAAAGAATGCTGGTACTGTTTTTAAAGGGCCCATATCATGGGGGGAAAAAAGGTTAGATGTAGAATGTGCAGTTAGTTTCAAAACGTTGCGCTTACCCCACAGTCCATACAGTCCGTATGTGGAAATTAAAATGCAAATACAGCCTGTTTTGAATTCAGTGGTTTTGTGATGTCACAAAAACCAGCACAATTACATGATTCCGACTATTCGGCCCACTGCAGTTTGGCTCCGCCCGTTCACGTTGAGGATGTAAGGAGTGTTTAGGCTGTGCTGCTTTCTAAATAAGGCACAATACAGGGCAGTCAGTGGGAAGAGGTAATTTGCATAGATCGTTATTAAAGGCACAGTAAAGAACCAGAGTAACAAAACCATATTACTCTGAGAGGTAAAGAGGGTGGAGAATGTTCGTAGATAATAATTGCATCTGTTTTTTTTTCCCTACCTAAACTTACAATCATAAGCAGGAAATGAAATGCAAGGAGAATGTAGGATATGGGGCCTATTATCATGCCTGTTGGTTTTACGTGGTTTGATAGACTGGTGTAAGTGGGCAGTCTGTAGTGAGGTGTTTTATCATCCCTGTTTGTTCACAGATAATAAGTTTCTGGACTTTACTCTGGCTGACTTTGACTTCAAGAACTTCTACTTGGTCCTCTTCGCCTTCTGTCCATCTCGAACACGCCCTCTCCCCTCCGCCTCATCTTTCGTCTTCTCTCTGTATCTCCAGTTTTATGCATCTGTCCCTATTTGCTTTATCTTTTGTCTATTTATTAAGTCTGTGCATTCTGTGTTTTTTCTGTTTCCATTGTGCTTCCATACGGATTGTAATTATATCAGGCCTTTATAGATTAATTGGATCTGAACTGTCTTTCTTTAGCTCTTTCTCCTTTTGTCTTTCTGCTGTATTTTGATGCTCCATGTACATGCTGAATGAAGGGAGGGGGGAAAAATAAGAAAACCCTTGTTCTCTTTTAACTGTTTACTTGTCTCACTTTCTTGGGATGGGCTGGGCTATTGACAACTGCAACAACTTGTGTGTTCACATCAATATATCACTGTTGCCTCTTCTTGCTTAAACTAGAGCTGTTCATATTCACCCAATTCAAGTGTAAGATAAATTACCTTTTTAAGTTGCAGGTCTTAATGTATGGGGCAATTCTGCCATATCTAGACTTGGTAACCTTTGAATCTTTCCATCTTATTTCCTTTAGTAGCCACCCAAAGGATTTGAAGGGTGTGAAAAATGTTTTGGACAACAAAACAAAGTACAGAAGAACCACTACAAAGAATATAACTTTATTATAACTTCCTAGAGTTTAACTTTTTATAATATACATTATTGAAGCATCAGATTCTTTGCACATTTGTTCTTGAAGATCTTATTTCATTAATTGCTTGATTAACGTAGGACTGAGAGGCTCCAAAACTTTAGATTGGAAATAAGACACAAGCTTAGTACATGGCTTCAAATAGATTAGAAAAAATCTGTTTGGAGACTGGTCCGGTGGATTTGAAAACCGTCAGCTGCTGATTTTTCAGGAGCTAAAAATGAATAACTGAAAGCAGCCAGTATAATTTTATGCATAAACATGTTTTACTGGTGAATGTGAATATTTTTTAAAATAAATTCCCAAATTTCTGCATAATTATTAAGAGGAAAGTCATTCTTAGTGGTTTGATGTGAAATGGTACATTGGCGAGAAACTTTCTCATGATATCTTCAGTGCACATAGAGCCATCTTTTACAATCCAGAATAACCAGAGAACCTACATGTCTTTTTAGAGTTATATGTAATGTTGAAAATAATAAATTGGTGGTTAAAAAAAAAAATTGGTTTACAATGCCCTGCATGTACCTCAGTCATGAAAGGAGCCTTATCACAAAACTATTGTAAAGGAGTGTCTCAGGCATCGGGCAATGTATGTATAACCATTGCATAAACGAATTGCCACGTAGCTTTAAGATATAAAAACATGTTACACATACATAACAGAACCTTATAGCAGGAATCTCTATTAAAGTTTCCTTATTTTTGGTCGCTCAAATCGCATCCCTAATTGTGGTTCCTTTATACAACCTATAAAGGCATTATGGGGGTGTCCACCGCTAATGGTAAACCAATAAATATTAAACTGTGTCTAATCAGTTGTCTTTAAGAAAACTAATTTTAAAAAGCATCTGGCTTAGGTAATTCCAAGACATTCAAATATTTCATGAATGAAACTACAATTGAAAACATCAGGACAGACTGCTTTCTGAGTGCTCATGGGTTTAACTAAATTAAATGCTGTTGTTTCCCCATCTTGCAGAAAAGCTCAGAGGCGCCAAAGAGGAGAACCTCAAGATCCATGCCACTCTGGACCAGACCCTGAGCGAACTCAACAGCTTTTAAATGTCCTAGATCAGGACACACCCCTGTTTCCCTTTTCAACACACTCATCTCATCTTCTCTCACATTTGGTCCAGCCTTGATTTGCTAAAAGCTGTTTTTACGTTCTTGGTTTCTCTCCCCCCCCTTTTCCACTTTCTTTTGAGGCTGAGCTCATTGAGCCAACCAGATCTTAGGACTTGGAGCAAAGCTCTCAGCATGTTGCAAACCTCCCCCCCCACCCAACACCACCACTCCAGAATTGTTCACTGCATCTTGTCTGGAGCTTTAAGTCCCGCGCCCATTCACTTCGCCGCCTCATCATTTCAGAACCAGTCTGTAGGGTAGTGTCAAATCCACTTATGTATTGTGGTGTGTGCTTTTTACTTGGAACAGCTTTTATCAATGCTTCCCCCACCCCCCACACACACCGGTTCCTCTTCAGTTGAGACATTTCATCTGAAGCTTTAAGTATGTCACTTTGGTTCTGATGAAGCTGAAACACATTCATATTTGTTTGTTTCCTCCATGCACATCAAAACAGCCTCTATTCATCTGCCCTATCCCAAAAGCCCTTTCGAACAAGGTGATTTTGAGCTTCCGAGGTGGATTGGTGAAGCTTCACACTTCGGATGAAATGTGAAGCTTCATCAGAACCGATTAAGCCAATGTTAAACATAAGTTTTGCTTTGGTCTGCTCCCTTGATCTCATTTCCTCCTGCTCCTTCCCATCTCCACTTTCTCTGTCCTTGCTCAGGCTTTTAGGTCCACATCAGATGTTCTTTATAACTTTATAATTCTGAAGAGACTGTTTGTTTTTGAAAGGGAGGCTTTAAGTTGTTTTCTAGTCAGACAATTTGTTTCCCCCCTCCTGCATTAACAGTAACCCCCTTGCTTTATTGGACCACTATGTGTGAAACGCTGCACTGTTATGGGCTTACAGCAACCATCCTTGGAGCAGAATGAGCCAAGTCCTGCAATTCATTAAGCGTTCATTAAGAATGATGGACTGTGTTTACCTCCTTTTTATTAGAGCAATAGTTAAGTAACACATGGGGAGACAGAGTTGGTTTTTATAGCCAACTCAAAGCAACATCACTGCCAAACTAGATGTTCAGGGGCCTGTAAGAAGTGCATACACAGCAACTGGGAGAAAATGCGACACTTAAGTAATAAAAGAATTAAGGATGAAATGCATAGTTTTAACTGGAATAGCCCAAAAAAATACTTTTATTTACTTTATTGTCTGTCTGTGTAATGATTTTTAAAAAAAATAAAGACCATGATTTTTACTGTCACTCCAACAACTGTTCAACTTTTTTTTTTTAATGTAATTATGACATTAAAATGTGGTTCGACATGTCTTATTGGAAATGTTGGCTCATGTATCCCATTCACTGTACAGCTACACTTCATTAAAGTTCGAGCTATAATTCCAGTGGCACATTTTTTTTATGAAAGAAAATATGCAACTCTAAAGCCTCTATTTCCATCAGAGTTTGTAAGTTATTTAAATATTAAGATACTCTATTCTAAGTGAAGAGCCACTGCCTTATTATGGTTTCCTGTTTTAGGGTCCAAATTCAGGACCTATTATCAACAATTAAGCTTTTTATGATTAAACAATCTCTGGGGTTAAGCTGCAGAATGTCAGCTTTTATATGAGAACATGTACACCTGCAGGCAAAGAACCATATAGAAATTAACTGAACAAATGAATATTTGTTGTGTGTTTAAAATTAAGTATAACTGCTTATAGTCTGTGAACCATAGACATCACAAGACACTGGGCATTTTCACTGGTGATGCTCTACTAAACATCTACTAATGCTCTTTATATTCTTGTTTTTTTTCCCCTTATTTGTTGGCTAATACAAAGCAACAAAACAGCTTTCCAAGAAATTTTTAAGCTGCTTTGATAAATTATTACTTAAAGGTTTTCAGAAGTGTGCACATTACTGACTCCTGCTGGTTAAAAGTATGAATGGCAGACAATCATCTATTGTGCAGCGGAAGTCACAGTGAGCCTTCAGGCTAAACTCTTATAGTGATTTAAAAATATTTTGCTTGTAAAAACACAATAAAGAGTAATTTAATCTCATTACTACTTTAACACACTGGAGTCTGTGTTTCACCTTATTAGCTGGATGTGGTTTGGGTGGGGTTTGGAGATGTATTTACAGGAATGACCTGGGTCACCGTTAGGGAGAGGCGATACCACTGATTTTATTTTCATTCAAATACAAAGTAATACTGAGGTTGACATTCTGATATCAGTACCAGTGTCGAAAGTTGTCTTATGCACACAAAAGGTGTATTTTGATCATGCTACTGTAAAAGGCAGTAAAAAGTGGACATCATAAATATTTGAAAGACATATCAAACTGCCACGTACCTCGATGAGCCACTTTATTAGGTACATCTACCTTGTATCTACACTGACCATACAGGTGCACTTTGTAATGTACTGTAGTCCCATAACCTGTTAATCAATGGTCAGGACCACCAGTAACATTACTGGTATTATTTGATTGGTGGATCATTTTCAGCACTGCAGTGACACTGACATAGTAGTAGAAGTGCACTCATTAGGGGTGGGCGGATCGATCCAATTATCGATAATATCGATACCAACGTTGGTATTGATATTGATCGATACCAGTGTAATGAGATCGATACTTTAGTGCCGATGCTTTCAAGTGCCTCTCCAGTCACAGCACGGAGCGGCACACTCTGCTCCTCCTCCCCCCGCTTGTATTTTGATGATATGTCACGTGACTCGCGCGCACACACGCAGAGACGGAGCGGAGGAAGGGCAGAGAGGAGGAGGAGCGCCGTGTGGCGATATTTTCAGACTGAAAATGAAACAACAGCGAGCTGTCTAATGTGTTAAAAGGCTGTAAGATACAGTGGAAACACTACAAATTTATATAAGCACATGAAAAATCATAAGAAAGAAAACACCGAGCCACAGAAACGGAGAGAGGAGGAGAGAAATCCCCCACCCCCAGACCCCGACACCCGACAGGGGGGCTTCTGAGAATATTTCTTTGAACTCAAGGCTTTAGGTTTTTTTTTTTTTAGTTATTTGCACTTTATTTATTGTATTCTCACTAATTGTTTTTTTTTTTCCAAAGCCTGTAAAAAGTACACTGAAATTTTGTTTGTGCACATCATTGATCTCAGGTTTGATCTGTCATCTCATTTGCTGTCTTGAGAATCCAAGTGCATCTTTAGTAAACCAGAAGTCTTGAGTCAGACATTCTGGAAATGCTACTTTCACACAAAAACCGTTCTAAAATTGAATGGCTTGTTCTCACTCTATTGCTGTATTTGCATTATATATTTTGTGCACTAAAAATAAACAAACAAAAAAATGTTCTCATACAACTGTTTTCATAACTAGACAACCATAATGCATTTATTACACTGTCTCCATGTGAATCTTTAAACAGAAAGCAAAACCTCATTAACTGTTTTGCCACATTACTTCATGGGGGTTTTCACCCGGTACTTTTCCTGCATCGGTGTTTAGTGCTGCAGTGCAATCAAGCACCAGAGAGAAATGCTTGTGTTTCCTTTAAACAGTCGTGGTCACCTGACCTGAACTGATGTCTAGACTGCCTACCAGCCTGTTGATCTGCCTGTCTATCAATTCTCTCTCTCATGCATAACCAACAAAAGGGACCACAAATGTAATAAATGGATTGGCTGATGGCTAGACCCATCCTCTAACTCTATCACTGGTCAGTTTCTAACCAGAGAACTTTAATACCTTAAAACCTGCATAAAACCTTGGGTGAAATTACCATGTCAGTGTCAATGGTTCCCAACCCAAATAATATCTGGTCAACAGTGGTCCCGAGGTCAGAAACTAACCAGTGATGAATGAGGTAGAAACTGGCCGATAAACTGTGCAACAGATGGGCTCCAGTTTGTAACTGTACACCTGCACAGTGGATCTGTAAGGTCAGTGTTCCTAATAAAGTGGCCAGGGAGTGGAAAGAAATGGTAGGTGTCTTTCTTTCTTTCTTTCTTTCTTTCTTTATTTCTTTTTCACTCGCTAAGTGCACTTGTGGTATTTGGCTGGCAAGAATGAACCAGATTACATTTTGGTAATTTCCAGGACCACAGCTCTTTCTCTTTCAGTTTGTACAGACATTAACCGTGGCACAAGAAACGCACCAGTCAGATCTTTTCAGGCTTGCGGGCGGACCTGAGGCTAAAGAGGACACATCATGGCAACTCAGATCCTCCGAAGACAAAAGGTACGAAGATTTTATTACTCTAAAAATGTTTAAAATCTGGACCATTTTTCCACACATTTCAGGAGGATACCACAGTTCAGCAATGGGATAATATTTCATTAGAATTGAAAATATTTGTTTGGATTATACTAAAAATGCTTGAAGAGTCAATTTTAGTTGGTGGAATGGCAAATAGGAGGGCTTACGAAAAGGGTCTAAAGATCTCTCTCCCTCTCTCTCTTTCTCTCTCTCTCTCTCTCCACAGATGGACTTTACTATTTCAGAATATAAACACAAGCAATGTGCCAAAGAAGACCATGCCTACCCCATTCACTATCCTCCTCTAAGTAACACCTGCCATGTCTCTCTTGGAGTGAACTCTGATTCTTATCCCACCAACATGGTCCCGGTGATGGTTGTTGATGGTTCTTCCGGCATCAAGGTATCTATGACCCAGTTTATGTAAGCAAACTATTTGCTACTGTTACAAATCCAAGATGTATTCAGGATGTTAAATTTTAAAGGGGTAGTGTGGTGAAAAATCAGATTTGCACAGTTTGCCACTTATTGCTAACAGCCAAAACTAGCATTGCTAGCAAACACTAGAAGTCAATAGTTACCCAAATCTTTTCAATAACTACATCCCCAAAACTCTCAACCAGCTGAAACTGCATCCAGGTCTTCAGTAAGGTGGTGTAGACTTGTAGATGTGGTTTGGGACACACAGTATAAGTCTGTTTCCTCAAGAGCAGGAGTGCTGTTCAGTTTTTGTGGAAATAACCATTATTAATATGGAGGAATCTTACACAGACTGCTTTGAGGCTGCTTTGTGAGTACCAGTCCTGGTATGTACCACCTTACAAAATAGCTGGATGTGGTTTGAGAGGTTTGGGAGAAGTTTTAGCGATGCGTTTATGGAGACGACTTGGGTGAGCATTAACTTCTAGTGTTTCTTAGCAATGTTAGCCTTATAGTTCTGCTGCTAAACTGAAAGGCAAAATTTGGACACGTCTTGGGTGTTTGACTGCATCTGGGCTGATTGGAAAATCAGGTACTTTTTTGTCGAACATTCCTTGAATGAAGGTCTGGTTAATATACAGTAGATACCGCAGCATATTGTGGAAAGTGAATATTTTATCATTTTGACCTCTGTTCTTTCAAACGATCAAACATTCACTCCACTGTCCACCTCACCCCCAAGGTTCCTCTGATTCTGAACCAGACTGATACAGTCAAGAAGCTGAAGGAGATGTTTCAAGAGATCATGAGGCCTAACTTTGGAGAAAACCTACACCTTGCTTACAACGGGAAGCCAGTTGAAACTTGGCAGACAATGGCGGAACTGGGTGTGAAGGCTCAAAGCCTCTTCGTCACCTACCACAGATGCATTGGAGGCTAGACGGAGAGAGAAGAACACTTTCTTTTCTCTATCACTGAATTCAGCTCATGAAGATCTTGCTATTTGGCTGTTGAAAAGGATAGATAGCTTGGGGGTGTTGGGATGTCTGTTTTTTTGTCTTTTTCTAAATATAATCAAAAATTTTGCATGATCTATTCAAAGTAAAATAGTTAACTTTCTTAAGTTATGTAGAACTGTGACGCTGAGTACTCCATTGAAAAAATGACGATTAAAATGTACTTTCTCAGTGAACCGACTTTGTGCCTGCTTTGCTATCTGAATGAAAAACAGGGAATCCAACGCAGGTTAGGGGTGGGCGGATTGATCCAAATATCGATAATATCGATACCAACGTTGGTATTGATATTGATCGATACCAGTGTAATGAGATCGATACTTTATTGCTGATGCTTTCAAGTGTCTCTCCAGTCACAGCACGGAGCGGCACACTCTGCTCTTCCTCCCCTCGCACACACACACACACATACACACGAACAGAGACGGAGCGGAGGAAGGGCGGAGAGGAGGAGGAGCGCCGTGTGGCGATATTTTCAGGCCGAAAATGAAACTACAGCGAGCTGTCTAATGTGTAAAAAGGCTGTAAGATACAGTGGAAACACTACAAATAAGCATATGACAAATAAAAAAAAGAAAACACCGAGCTTCAGAAACGGAGAGAGGAGGAAAGAAATCCCCCCACCCCCAGACCCCCAACAGGGGGGCTTCTGAGAATATTTCTTTGAACTCAAGGCTTTAGGTTTTTTTTTAATTATTTGCACTTTATTTATTGTATTTTCACTAATTGTTTTTTTTTCTTTTTCAAAGCCTATAAAAATGAAATTTTGTTTCATTTTTGTATTGTAGTACTTTATTTAAGAAAAAATGTTTTGTTATTGTTCTATTTTTATTGTTATTATGATTATAAAGTATTTTCTATTTATAACTTTGCCCAAATTCTGTCCTGGGTTTTAACTAATTAATAATCCAAAGGAAAAATCACACAAACACTTAAAGGTCATGCACATTTATTCAGATTTAGCAATTTGATGATGCATCCACCTTATTTATTAAAAAGTATCGGTATCGGTATCGGTATTGGCGATACTGGCCCTGTATTTACTTGGTATCGGACCGATACCAAATCTTGTAGTATCGCACACCACTAGCACTTATATGCTCAATGAGTGTAGATGCCAAGTAGATGGACCTAATGAAGCAGCTTGTACACTATATGGACAAAAGTATTGGGACACACCTCTTAATTATTGAATTCAGGTGTTTCAATCATACCATTGCCACATGTGTATAAAATCAAGCACCTAGCCATGCAGTCATCATTTACAAACATTTGAAACAAACTGGGTCATTCTGAAGAGCTCAGTGCGGGGTACTGTGATAGGATGCCACCTTTGCAGTAAGACGGTTCATGAGATTTCATCCCTGCAGGATATTCCAGTCAGCTGTAAGTGGTATTATAGTGGTTTGAGTTTTATTGGCAAACAGAAGCGTTTAGGAACAACAGCAGCTCAGCTACAAAACAGAAGACCACCTAAATTCACAGAAAGGGGTCAACAACTGTTAAGGTCCACGGTGTGTAAAAGTCTGTTGATTCCATAGCTAAAGAGTTCCAAACTTCCACTGGCATTAATGTTAGCACACAAAATATGCTGTGTGATGGAATGCAATCTCATTAAAGTTCCTGTTGGTGTAATGGTCAGACGTCCCAATACTTTTGTCCATGTCCATATAGTGTACGTTTTAGCTGACTTCAGTGGTATGACTGTGGAATAACTCCATGTGCTGTGCCATTATCGAGCATTCATTGTATCTTGATTACCCTTGAAGCATTAAGATTACCCTTCACTGGAAGTAAGGGGCCAAGTCAAAACCCTGAAAACACACATGTGTCCCAATACTTTTGTCCATATAGGGTACTTTGCACATTCGCAGTATCTTATAAAACTACCAGTTATGTACAGTTGTTATAACTCTGAATTTGCTGTGTTTGCCAGGTAAAATTTAGCATGTAATGCTAATAAATTACAAATGAGTGGAAAGTACTATCAAACTACCAAACAAGTACTCAGCAGGGATCTGCTGTCCAGTGCAGTAATTGATTCCATATTAATAGGTGTGTTTACTGGTAAGTGCTCTGTAACACTGAGGTAGTAAGACTTACGTAATGTGTAAATTTATTTGTACAAAGTAAGAACACAGCAACGGCCTGTGTGTTTGGGGTATGCAGGGGGTTACCACGCTCAGCCCACAGAAGATTCTCTGGTCAGGTCTGGGAAACACTGCTATATACACTATATGGACAAATGCATTGGGACACATGACCATTACACCAAAAAGGACTTTAATGACATTGCATTCAAAAACATAGACTTTAATATGGAGTTGGTCCCCTTTTGCAGCTACAACAGCTTCCACTCTCCTTGGAAGGCTTTCCACAAGATTTTGGAGAGTTTCTGTGGGAATTTGTGTCCATTTATTCTGTAGAGCATTAACGAGGTCAGACACTGATGTTGGATGAGAAGGTCTGACTCAAAATCTCCGTTCCAGTTCAGATTGAATGGGCTCAAATTCCCACAGAAACACCCCAACATTTTGTGGAAACCTTCCAAGAAGAGTGGAAGCTGGTATAACTCCAGTTTAAAGTCTGTATTTGAATGCAATGTCATTAAAGTCCCTGTTGGTGTAATGGTCAAGCATCCCAATACTTTTTTCCATGTAGTGTAGCATGAATAAAATAGTACAAACAGTACAATCAGTAGTGTAGTATGTAAAATAAGGTGTCGTAGTTGGCAGCTGCAGGTAGTATCCAGCTGTTTTTACAACTTAAGCAGATTCAGCCACTTTTCATAGAAAACACTGTGTTTGAGATCTGAACTGCTGTTTAAGTTCATTAGATTCTGAACTGCATTTTTCATTCTAGCTACTTTGTCCTGCCTTTTATATTGAAGTGGTAGAACATGATTCGGATCTCAGTGATGTTAGTCATGATAAAGTAAAGTGGCTCTTTATAGTCACGCGTGAACACACCACAGCACAGCACGCAGTGTGAACAATGTGAAATTCTCTGTATTTAACCCATTCACCAAGTGAAGCAGTGGGCTGCCACCAATGAGGGGCTCCCTTGGAGCAGTGTGTGGGGACGGTACCTTACTCAAGGGAACCTCAGCGGTGCCGCTGGTAGTGTTGGGATTAAAACCTACAACCTTCTGATTGCAGGGGCAACTCCCTAACCACTACGTCTCCTGCTGCCCCAGAAACATGACCTCTAGTGTTCTGTTGCTTTTGTACAGCAGTTTTACAAAAGAAAGAAAGGAGTTCAGCAGAGCAGCCCTGAACTTTGCATCAAATGTGCTTTAACGTTTTTCTCTGCCAAATAAGTGGAGCATTTCCAATTACAGACAGAGCCATGAAATGATGGCAATGTCAAGTTCTGCTCAGCTTTTTCCAGTTTTTAACAAATTTACCAGAATGTGGTTTTGTTCCACCAGTCTATAAAGTGCTTCACAGCCCTCTTTTTTTGTAGATGTATATGATGTTCACCCTTTCTGACATTATGACTATTGTTCAGGCCCTTAATGTTTACTACTACAGGTCTTGAATTTGATGCAGACTTGTTGTCACACTTTTTTCAGCATCTGACCAAGTGTGCTGTGTGAAAAGTCATCTTTAAAATGTGTTAAAATAGTGTGTGTGTGTGTGTGTGTAGTCATGGTCTGCTGCTTGTTGTTCATTTTGTGTGGCTCAGTTAGTCACTGGGGTGTTCCAGGTAGTTTGGGATTTGCATGTTATTTTGTCTGAGGGTCACAGCTGCAGTCTTCCATCCAGTTAGTAGAGTAATTGTAGTTGACTGCATCAGTACAACACATCTCAGATGTCGTCTCATGTTGTTCTTGCTTTTCCTGTTCATTTATATCTCACACCACTGATCTAGACCGGATTTATAACCACATGTATGGTTATGAACACTGTGTATGGTAATGCTCTGCATTTCACAGAGAGATGAAAACAGTTACATTTCAGTGTACACTATTCTTTCCATCCAGCTGGTGGTTAGGGAGTTGTCCCTGTGAGCAGAAGGTTGTGCTTTTGAATCCCAGCATAGCTGGTGGCACGACTGAGGTTCCCTTGAGCAAGGTACTGTCCCTACACACTGCTCACCGGGTGCGGTGTCGGTGGCTACGCACTGCTTCACTTGGTAAATGGGTTAAATGCAGAAAAAGAATTTCACACTGTTTACACTGTGGTGTGTTCATGTGTGATTATAAGGGGCCACTTTACTTATTACAGGGGACGTACCAGTATGTACCTGAAAGTATGTCTAGTTCATTTTTGTGTAAAATGACTATATTTTAGTATAAAGACTACATTTTAGTGCAATTATAATATTGTATAATTACTATGGAGTTCTTATTACTACAGTGTTACAGAGCGCTTACTAGTAAATGTACTAATGAATATTAAATGGATTACTGTACTGGAATACTGAGTTCCAGCACAGTAGAAGCATTTTTTAATCTTCGTCACCTGTATTTACCTACTCTCCTCTATTGGGTCTACCTATATTCAGTGATAGTGATAATTCGGTCATACGTGAACACACCACAGCACACAGTGTGAACAGCACGAAATTCTTCCTCTGCAT
>JBBPCZ010000148.1:6712151-6738670 GCA_037974445.1 Brycinus macrolepidotus | reverse complement strand
CGATATCTCATTTCACTGTATACTGTGTGTGTATGGTCGAAATGACAATAAAACCTACTTGACTTGACTTGACTAAAAATAAAAAAAATGAAATATCCCATTTACATAAGTTTTAAGACCCTTCACTGAGTACTTGGTTACAGCACCTCTGGGAGCAATGACAGCCTTAAGTCTTTTTGGGAATGACCCTGCAAACTTGGCACACCTTTCTTTTGAACCTTTTTAAGCTAAACCAGGTTGGATATGGAGCATCTGTACACAGTCATTTTCAGATTTTTCCAGAGATGCTCGATTGGGCTCAGGTCTGGACTCTGGCTGGGCCACTCCAGGAATTTCACAGAGTTTTCCTGAAGCCATTACTTTGTTTTCTTGGCAGTAAGTGTCTGAATACTTATATAAATGGGATATTTCAGGTTTCTGATTATAGAAAATATGAGTTTAATCCAGTTTAGCATGAGTCACAACAAAATGAGGACAGTTTGAAGAGGTCTGAGAACTTTTCATATGCACTGTATAAATGAATAAAACCTCACTGTATAGTTGACCACTGCAGACAGACAACACATTTTATTCCTCAATTTATGTCTGAACAATGTGTGCAGAGTGGCAGGGCGCACTATCCTGCCGAAAGAGGCCTCTGTTACTGGGGAATACCATTGCCATGAAGGGGTGTTTAGGTCTACAGTGATGTTTGGGTGGGTGGGATGTACTAAACTGACACCCACATGAATACCAGGAACAATTCCACAGATTATCATACTGCCTGTCATCTTGTTTTCTTCCCAAAGTATATCCTAGTGCCACAACTTCCCTAGGTAACATATGCACATACACGTGCCTGTCCACATGATGTAAAACAATATGGAACTCATCAGACCAGTCTTCTTCCATTGCTGTTCTTTCAAGGTCCAGTTCTGAGGCTTGCATGCCCATTGTAGGTACTTTCAAAGGTGGACAGGCTTAGCATGGGCACTCCATTTAGCAGCCCCACATTCAGCAGGGTGCAGTGCTCTCTGTGTTGTGACACATTCCTCTCTCCTCTCTTGCCTCAATGACTCAATGATATCTACGCACGATGCCATCACAACCACCCTTCACCTGGCCCTCATCCACCCGGACAAAAAGGACACTTGCATGAGAATGCTGTTCATAGACTGTTGGGTCTGAACACCTCCCTCTGCAACTGGATCCTGGACTTCCTGACTGGGAGACCTCAGTCAGTCAGGACTGGGAGTAACATATCCAGTACCACGACACTGGGCACAGTGTGCTCACCCGTCTGCTTTTCACACTGCTGACACCACAACTGTGCAGCAATGCACAGCTCAAACCACATCATCAAGTTTGCCAATGGCATGACTGTTGTGGGTCTAATCGGCGAGAACGACAGAAAGGAGCTGCTACAGCTAATGGACTGGTGCAGAATCAACAGCCTGTCTCTGAATGTGGATTGGCTTCAGGAGGGCACGACATGATCGCTCTCCACTGAACATCAACAGCTCATCAGTGGAGACCGTCCAGAGCAACACGTTCCTTGGTGCTCACATTACGAAGAAACTCATGTGGACCCTCAATACCAGCTCCATTTTCAAGAAGGCCCAGGAGCATCTCTACTTCCTGCGGAGACTGAGGAGAGTGTATTTCCCCCTCCAATTCTTACCACATTCTATAGAGAGACCTTAGAGTGTATTCTCTGCAACTGTTCTTGTGTTGCACTGTGGATCTGGAGGCGCGCTGTTTTGTTTCACTGTGTACTGTGTATATGGTTGAAATGACAAGAAATCTACTTGACTTGACTTGACTTGACTATTAACCAGCATTAATAGTTTTGGTGACTTCTGCCATGATTCTGTTGGTTTTGCCTTTGTTGCCCTTGTAAATCAATGAGCCTTGGGACAAACCATGAACAAAAAGACATTGTTTATAATTTGTTCCTCCTCAAACCATTGTCAGTATATACTCACCGCTGCAGTGAGTGCTCATGTTTTGTCTCATCTGTGTCATTTCTCATGTTTGTGTAACAGATATAACTAGTAGGTATAAGTTAACATGTAAAATAATTGCTAGTCAATAACCTGTCGTGTACCCATCATTTTAATATTGTATTGCTCCCCAGCCATCAGTTTCACAAGATCTTAATCATTTGATCTCCCTGTATACAGAAAGGTGTGGTTACAGCGGATGTTTGGCTGCAACTCTGTATACACGGTTGTTAAAGCAGCTCTGTATGCATTGTCTCGGATTATAGCCAGTCATACTCATTTGCACAAGTGCATGATACCCTTGAAGGCAGAATTGTTAGGATATGATTAATGTGTTGGTCTATTCATTGCCTAATCCAGCAGGCCACAGTTTAGTCTCTTATCTTTATATTCCCCTTAAAGGCTTTGTTAAGAGTTTGGACAGGGTTTATCTGACCAGCTGACAGTTTTGATAAATGTTTAATAATTAATTACATTCATGTACAACATATATAAATTTGCTTTTTAAGACCTCTGGTATATGGCTTTTTAATGATTATGACATGTATTTTTCTGTGTGAACTTTTTGTGAACTTTTACCGCAAGAAAAAAAACCTTTCATTTATTTAACGCAACCAAGCTAATTTTCAATGGTCATAATTTTTGAGTTAAATATTTTACATTTACCCCAGCAAGGTATAAGTTTGAAACATCAAGCTTACACTCAAATGTCTACAAAAGTGAATTAATTCGAGGACATATATTTTACATTAGGACATGACTTTCACTCAATTTTCAAAGCTATTTATTGTGTAAATTGTATAATTTTTTCTTATATCTTTCTTATAAAGGAAAAAAGAAATGAAGGAAATATGTAAAATAGATAAGTAAAATGGATTACAATCAGATTCTAAACCTGATATTTTGTTGGGGCCCATCAGGTTCGGGTTGGGTAGCAGACTTGTCACTCTGATGCGAGAGACCAATCATGGTGTGCCTTTTACTAAACCCCTAAATATCAAGTGTCTGATTGTCTGATAGCTTAGCGACCACAATTAAGCCTACTGTGTGTACTTACATTGAATCCCTGGTGATATTCCCTTTTTCTCTTTTGTCGTTATCATTTTCATCATGTTATCAGACTATCAGACTGGTGTTGTCCACAGAGATTTTCGATGCATCTCGGAGAAGATTGACCTGAAGAAGAAGATGCACCTTGTATCTTTGCCTTCCTTTTTAAATTTTGTTTTTATTGATCCGACAATTATTAAGAATTTCAAAGGCTCAATTGTCTATCGCTGCCACGGAAAACTACGTAATTAAAATGGCGGCTTCCAAAGCTTGTTTGACACGATTACCAAATTTGTTTGACCTGTTGCACCCATAGACACTGAGGAGCAATTTTATGAGGTAGACCTGCCTTGTATCTAAACTCATTGTCTATTTTGTCAGCTCCACTTACCAAACAGGTGAGTACAGGGAAGGTTTTCAACCAGATATGATAGTAAACAGATATGATAGTAAACATATATAGTATATGAAATATATATGCTAGAAAGATATATTAAGATATATAGTATATGCTATAAAAAAAAACATTATGTAATTACAGATCATAACTACAACCAAGGTGGTGATGAATGATGATTTGCACAGTTTACAAACACTCACAAATAAATGTTTTACAGTAAAGCAAAAACAAAAATCATAACTATTTGCCTTTTATTGGGTGACACTGACAATTCTTTAATTATAAGAAATACTGATTTAATAATTGTTGTAAAGAAGTTTATTTAGATTAAAAAACAGGACTGGATAAAGACATAATATATTGCAAGTGCTTTATTGATCCATTCCTTCATCATTTTTCAGATAATCATAGTGAAGACAATCATATTGTATATCACTGGGAATTTACGGTAGTGTGGTGGATGTCTTCAGGAGGGTTCAAAAGAAGCAAAGAGCAGTTCTTCAGCCATCACTAGTTGCTGGAATAACATCAAACAAAACAGATATTGAGGACAATAGTCAGCCAAAATGTTGCCATTTGTCTTTGCAATTAAATCCTTTAACGGATAGTAATTGCTTGACATTTTATGCCACAAATGATTAAGAAAACAGAACAATTTCATAAAGGTTCCAAAAAAGGGGCACATTTCATTTTTCTTTAACAGACTAGAATGTTTAGCCTTCATGATGATGCAAGATAATAGTTTGGATGCACCTACATCTTCCTATTATTTTCCACATTTAGGAATGGTAATATTCTGCAATATTACCTTATAAGGATAATGGCATGAGGACAAATAACGTGTGCATTTTAGATTGTGTCATATGCTTGTGATCATAGACCTTTTTTCCACTTAATCACTCATCCTTTGAACACAGTTTACACAGTTATTGCCGTCTTGTGGTCATACTCACCAGCTGGGAAAGTCAGGTGCTCTGTTTTCATTCATGTAAAGCATTGTGCTCCCACCAGAAATGGGCTCAGTAAATTTCCCACAGGCACCGCAAATTTGATTACCAATCTCTTCATTCACAGTGATTGTGATCTCACTAGTTAGACTGTAGGACAGTTTGAAGGCAGAGTTCTTCTCAATGAAGACTGTTTGATCGATGACCTTAACAAGTATCTGACTTCTCTGCATAGTCGGCAAAGTCACCTTCCTGCCATTGAACTACACATTTAAACAGAAGAAGACATTTGATTTGTTAAGAAAGAAAGTCAGTGCAAACATCTGATTGTATTCGGTGTAGGATGCGATGGACTTCTTGCTCACCCAAATTTCATGTTTGCTGTTCACAGTGATGAGAACATCTCCAAAGAAGACATAAATAGCTTCAGGTTTCAGGGCTCCGGCGTTGCAGGCTTGCAACTCCACCACCACACGGAACCAGTTCACTATGTTAGTGCCATCACACATTTTCACCAAATCAAAAACTCCATTAGATGAGATGGTCCAAGTTGTTCCATTGAAAAGGGTAAAGGAACCTCCAGTTTCCAACACACACTGCTTTGGATAGCATCCACGAACACCATTCTGAACCTTGCAGACTTCATCACTCTTACAACTCATGCTTTCACTGTTCACTATACCAGTATTAAGACAGGTTAAGCGCTCCTGGCAGTCGTCGGTGATGATGGACTCACCAATCTGCAAAAGAAGGTTAACAAGAGAAGCTCTGATATATTGAAAAACCAGGTAATCTGCTAAGTTCATTGATAGTTTAAGAGTTTGCTATTGCACCATGTGTGTTAACAGGGCTAGTTACTCTTTTACCAGACTGGTACTGAGTCACTGATAGATTGAAACTGGTCTATCACAATACTGTAGTGAGCAGAGGTAACTACTGTATTCCACTTAGGGGTGTGCATGATACTCAATATCAGTATTGGTCCAATATAGGCCAAAATCAAGCAAATCACTGGAAAATGCTAAACTAAACTTTGAGCAACATGCTATTGAGAGATACACAGATGAGCAGCATGGCTGTGTTTCAAATGGCTCCCTACTCCCTACATAATGCACTTTGTAGTAATTAAAAAACAGGCTCCTGCCTCCAAATAGTGTAGAATATGTCTAATGAAAAGCCATAAAAAATTCAGCCATGTATGCAGAATTCCATAATAGAAACTGCACTATATGGGAGTAAAAATTCAAATTGCATAATTTTCATAGCACACTCTAGAGGAAGTAGGAAGCCATTTCAGATTGAAAGTGCATCCAGACAAAAGTATTATTAATAGCTTAGTTATTTAAGAGAGGGGAAAAGATTGGTATCAGTATAGGCAGAAACTCAAGAATGCAGTACTGGTATTGGACATGAAAAAATCGTATCGTGCCACCCTTAGTTTTACTATAATTCTATAATTAATGTTATTAAAATAATTATGATAGCATTTTGTAATTCTTCTTATGCAATATTAATTAGGCAAACATCACATCTGTGAATGGCCTTGTGCGTGCATAGGTTTCTATTGACTGCTTTTAGAGGAGAATCACTAGGAGGGCCATATATACAGCAAATCAGCAGTCTACCAATTTAGGGAGTGTCTGCTATCTGACACACCTGCCCCACCAGACCGTTCGTGATAACAGTTGTGGGCTGCACTTTGGTCCCCTGGTGTATAGAATCTCACAGAAAGTCATCGTACACGTAATACAGAGAAAAAAAAATTAACCAGGAGAGTGTGCCTAATAGGGCAACCACTGATAAAAAAGACTTGCACTTCATTATACAGATATGACTTACCTTATATGTTCGTCCATTCTCATAACAGCTACACTGATCTGCTTTAACACAGCCCGTCCCATTGGTGTAGAATCCAGAGTTGCACATGCAGCCCTCAGCACAGATCTGAACATCACAATTGACAATTTCATTCAGGCCAGGACAGGGACTGCCGCATGACTGAGCACAGATTTCATAGTGACTGTTGGCGGGGCATTTCAAAGCTACAAGGAAGAAGGGCAAAAATATATCAGTTAAATTACTAGCAAATCATTTATATTGTAAATACATTTTACCATTCTACAATTTTTACAATTTGATTTTATACGTACGACAAAATGTTGATGTTCTCCAGTTTTTGACTGTAACTCCAAAGTCCTGACAGGCAATCATGTAAGCAGCAATGCTGTTGCAGAGCATTTGGGAATCTCCATCACCAGCACAGACATCGTAGACGCAGTCTCCAAAGTAGGAATCAGGTTTAATCACTTTGTGACAGGCAGCAAATGGGCCTTGAGGGTCGGTAATAATGCTGCAGTCCTTTTCAAATACAAGTTTCTTGTCTGCAGGACACTTTGGACAGAAATCTCCAGAACAGCCATCATCGCACACAACTCCAGGAACAGCCACTTTCCAGGCAGCTCCAAATGTTTTAATATCATTGGTTGCTTTGCCATCTGGCAATAGTAACTCACTGTTCTTTTTACCATTATAGGTTCCACACATGCCACAAGTTTTTCCTAGGTAGCTGCTTGGGACTGTAACGGTTACATGATAAACCATATCATAGGCAACTCTCAGGCCAAAGTCTGTAGTAATTACATTTTGATAGCCCTCCTGTTGAACTGTCACTGCTCCATCGTCCAGACTTATAGGGATGTTGGTCAAGACACCATTAATCTGAAAGGAGAAATAATTATGATGAACTACACACTTCCCAGTTTAACAGATTATTTGGGTATCATATATCTCCTGCCCACACACTGGACTTACACTTCGTAAAACAAGGTTGCAAATGGCTAGTTAGTATAATAAACACACAACTTAATGGTTCATGCAGAGCCTGTTTCTCATGTCTAATGGCATACTCCCGAGGCAACTAGACCATGCTGGAGCAAAGCAGACATGTTCTGATCAGACTATCTGTTTTCTGATATAGTCTAAATCAGCAGTTTCTCTTGTAAATTTCTTGTGTAAAATTTAAGCCAATTTAAAGCGTACATGTTGAAAAATGTAAGGCTCAACAACATAATGCTATCTAGCAATTTGCTAATCTATGACTTTATACATATATGTATCTACTAGCACAAAGACACACCAGGGTCTGGCTGAACAGAGCCAGCTTTGTTAGATCATTCTAACAAAGTATTTATTAAAATAGCCTGATGGTAATAAGATATAGCATTATTTAAAAGAGCAAAAAAGCAATTTTGGACTATCCATAAGGGTTAAAATATATTTTTTCTCCTCTACAATTTGTTGTGAACCATTTATACCCAAATTTGTGTTTGTTACCATATGTAACCCTAACCCAGCATTGCACTGCACAGTGTGTTGTACTATCAGGCTCGGAGCACTTACTTACAGGAATTTAAGACATTCTGTTTTTATTATCTATTAAGTTGCACTTATATTGTACATACCATGATTTGATGTAACTGATTTCTTCGCAGTACTAATATCATGCCATATACTTCTACAACGACCACTTTGGCCATAGAGACATTTGGAGTGAGTTGGATCTCATTCCACTTTTCATTCTCCACAATGACTGCAAAAGGAGCAAGTTGTGTTCCCTCTAGGTGGCAGCCTTGAGCAGCTGTGTAGGTGCAGGTGCCCTGGAAGTCATAGGTGGTGTTGTCAAATGTGGTGTAGTGAGGGTCACCATGGATGGTGCAAGTGCCTTGCGATACTGCATGGCATCCTCTGATCCCTTTAGCAATGCTGCATGCTGTTCCACTCGGACAGCTTGCGTTTTCACATACAGCTTGACCATTGGTTGGGTTGCAGGTGCACTTTTTGCTGCAGGTGTCATCAGCCCAGATGGATTCTCCAGCCTGTAGGTAGCGTTTCTCATTTCCAGTGCTGTACATACAGCCACACTGAGTCTTAGGGACACACTTGTTTCCACTCCACAGGTATCCGTCATTACAGACACAGGCCTCCAAACAGTTGGCTTTGCAGTCAGCGGAAGGTGTGGGATTCTCACAGGTAGCAGCAGCACAGGCACAGGACTCGAAGTGACTGTTTGCAGGGCATTTAGGGGTAGCTGGTGGAGGTGACAATTCAACCATGAGTGAAATTACATGCATATTCTCATTATCATAAAACATATCATTTTATGTACTGAACCAACTGCACATTTCCACATTGTTTCCAATACTTACGACAGCCAATGAGGCTTCTCCAGTTGTGCACATGTACGCCAGCTCGCTGGCATGCATCTGTGTAAATTTGTGCTGTCTTGCACAGAAAATTCTTAAATCCTTTGCCCATGCAGTAGTCAGTAAGGCAGTTTTCATAGAAGACCTTGGGATCAATAAGGGCCTTGCATTCACGAAGTGGACCATCAGTAAGAATGGTGATCAAGTGACAGAAAGCTTCTGCTGCCAAACGATCATACCATGGCTCTCCCTCACAGCTCTCACACTTTCCCACACAATCATCCATGCAATAGGCATCCCCTGACAAACCTGGAACCCTCCAGCTCTTTCCCAGTGCTGGGATATTGCTTGCCACTGAGCCAGTGGGAGTGGTGAGGTCATCGTCCTTCTTCCCATTGTAGTTCCCACACATGCCACATGTCTTTCCCATAAAGCCATCTGGTATCTTTATCACCAGATATTGCTCCCAGTTGTACTGCACTGACAGACCAAAGTCTGTCTCTACGATAACTGAGAGACCACTTTGTTTAAGAGTAATTTTGCCATTGTCCAAGGAGATTGGAAGGTACCAGAGGGAATCACTTATCTGAAACAAGTGAGAACATGAATAGCATGTCAGGACTTAGGGACTGATTAAGCCTGACTGGCAGTTACTGCATACAGTTAATACCAAAGCAAGCATTTCAAATATTTTAATGCATTTCTTACCCGCACAAGTCCAGTCTCGTGGTGGACCATGGTGATGATTTGATCATAGACCTTAATGATGACCTTGCTGACAAAGGTGCCTTTCGAGCTGCCAAAGCGCTCGTTCATGGCTTGTACTTCAAATGCTGGGTATTCACTGTCTGCTTGGCAGTTCTTGGCCATGATGTAGGTGCAGTTACCCATGAAGTTGTAGTAATCACCGTCAAAAGTGCGGTAGTGTGGGTCACCCATGACCCAACAGGTACCGAAAACTACAGGATCAATTTTGACATCAGTTCATCCATTCAAATAAGATTTTGTGCATAAAACCTAAATTAGCTTTTCATATTTATTAGTGATTATGTACATGCTTAGGATTGGTCATTGACATTTTCCAAAAGTTTCAGATCCATGATCAATAATTAGATCAGTTTCAGAAATGTTGAAGTCAAACAACTGCCATTTTACTGTTGACCAGTGATCTTCCGCAAAAGTACTTTTACTTACCATTAGGTTTCGGGTAGCAGCCACGAACACCATTCTTGATATCACACACTTCATTAATACCACATTTCATGTCTTCATGTTTGACTTCACCAGAGGCAAGACAGGTCAGCCGTTCTTGGCAATCATTTGTGATGACTGACTGACCGATCTGCAAGAGGAATTAACAAATCCTGCGGTGTCATTGTGATGTGACTTTCTTTAGTTCACTAATTTAACATAAAAGGCTTCAAAACTCCAACGTTATACTTAAAATATTTTAATCTGGCTTTCATGAGTATTGCAGTACCAAAACCACTAGTTAAATTTGTTTGACATATTGTTGATGCAACACCTTCTTTTAGACTTGAATGTTGCATTTGATACACAACGTACTGAATAATAGAGATGTGGGTGGGTCTCTCTGTCAACGATCTAAATTGTTTCAGTTCCTGCCCATCCAATAGAAACTGTTTAGTGTGATCTGGAAGGCATCACTTGTGGAGTTCCCCTGAGTTACATCTTGGGTCCCATTTTCTTTAGTCTGTGTATTTTTTCATATAAAAAATCATGATGAGTGTTTTGATGTTTTAAAATTTCTCAGTCAATATTTAAAAATGTCTCTAAAACTGCATTTTGTTGCTTCATAATAAGTGCAAAATGTTATACTTCACTCTGTTATAATAGCCTTCTATTTTTTTTAATTTCTTTATTATATTATTTTAATTTAAATTTATACTACTGTCAGTGCATTTCATTTTATGATTCATTGCACTTGTAACTAATATCTCACAAGACAGTTTATTTTATTTGTAACTACAATTGTTCCTTATTGTCACTGAGCAAAAAAAAAAACATGTATCTGCAAAATTGTAACCTTACAGGAGAAGGTAAAAACATTTTTTACTTTTACTGTAAGTTAATGAAAAGCAGTTTTATTTCAAGTGTGAAATAAAGTGTGGAGCATGTTGATTGGTCCATTAGTCATGCACTTTTCACACAATAAAAAGGGCAACTGGTGTGTTCAAATGATATAGGAAAAGAATATTTAAAAATGGATATACATGCATCAGCAACTATATAGCTTGTGTTCTTTTTCTCTTTTTCTTGGTTCTTGTCTGAATTGTATGTCAGTCTGTAAAAAACTGAAATTTACTGAAAGAAGGCTGTATAAATAGAGATTCTATTTGATATAAGTTTGGTAGCAATTTATGTCTCAATATTTATCTGGTGTCCTAAAGTAAGTTAAGTTTATTTTTTGTATTTTTATTAGTGTCTCTAATTTATTTCTGGAGGCAACATAGTGTAAGAAGGTATTACGGGTTGCATTTTTTCAGCTACTGTTCAGTTACTGAATGTCACTATTCCTACTTTCTTTCAGTACTGAGCTAAGTAATCACAAATTTTTTATTCCAGCACACAAAATAGGTTAACAGGTTACATGGAATAATACAGATAATGTACCTTGTAGGTGTGTCCATCTTCATAACAGCTACACTGATCTGCTTTAACACAGCCTGTCCCGTTTGTGAAGAATCCAGAGTTGCACATGCAGCCCTCAGCACAGATCTGAATATTACAGTCGATGATGTCAGTCAGGCCAGGACATGGTGTGTCACATGACTGAGTACAGATTTCATAGTGAGTGTTGGCGGGGCATTTCAAAGCTGCAAGGAAGAAGGACAAAAAATATACCAGTTAAATTACTAGCAAATCATTTGTATTGTAAATACATTTTACCATTCTACAGTTTTTACAATTTGATTTTATACGTACGACAAAATGTTGATGTTCTCCAGTTTTTGACTGTAACTCCAAAGTCCTGACAGGCAATCATGTAAGCAGCAATGCTGTTGCAGAGCATTTGGGAATCTCCATCCCCAGCACAGACATCGTAGACGCAGTCTCTGAAGTAGGAATCAGGTTTAATCACTTTGTGACAGGCAGCGAATGGGCCTTGAGGGTCGGTAATAATGCTGCAGTCCTTTTCAAATACAAGTTTCTTGTCTGCAGGACATTTTGGACAGAAATCTCCAGAGCAGCCATCATCACACACAACTCCAGGAACAGCCACTTTCCAGGCGGCTCCAAATGTTTTAACATCACTGGTTGCTTTACCATCAGGCAGCAGGTAATCGTCGTTCTTGTTACCATTAAAGTTTCCACACAAACCACAGGTCTTTCCCTGGTAGTTGCCAGGGACTGTGATACTAACATGATACACCATATCGTAGGCAACTCTCAGGCCAAAGTCTGTTAAGATTACATTTTGATAGCCATCTTCCTGGACTTTCACTTTTCCCCCATCCAGACTTACAGGGATGTTGTTCAAGACACCATTAACCTGAAATTACAACATGTGGTTAAATGCAGAAATGTGGAATTAGGTTAATGTGTATAGAGTTTCTGCTGCACAAAACATAATTTTACAGAATTGCATGCTCAGTGCTGTTTTCTTACATGTGCTAAGAACTTATAAATAACCATGGAGGATATGTAGGGATTAGGACAAGTTGATTGCACTTACCATTATCTGATGAAGCTGGTTTCTTCGCAGCACTAATATCATGCCATACACCTCCACAACGACCACTTTGGCCACGGATACATTTGGAGCGAGCTGGATCCCATTCCATTTCTCATTCTCCACAATGACTGCAAATGGAGTAAGTTGTGTTCCCTCTAGATGGCAGCCTTGAGCAGCTGTGTAGGTGCAGGTGCCCTGGAAGTCATAGGTGGTGTTGTCAAATGTGTTGTAATGGGGGTCACCATGGATGGTGCAGGTTGCATTAGAAACTGGATGACATCCTCTGATCCAGTTAACAATACTGCATTCTGATCCACTTGGGCAACCTTTGTCTTCACATGTAACTTGACCATTGGTTGGACTGCAGGTGCACTGTTTGGTGCAGGTGACATCAGCCCAGATGGATTCTCCAGCCTGTAGGTAGCGTTTCTCTCCTCCACTGACATACGTACAGCCACACTGAGTCTTAGGGACACACTTGTTTCCACTCCACAGGTATCCATCATTACAGACACAGGCCTCTAAGCAGTTGGCTTTGCAGTCAGCGGAAGGTGTGGGATTCTCACAGGTGGCAGGACAGGCACAGGACTCGAAGTGACTGTTTTCAGGACATTTAGGGGTAGCTGAGAAGAGATGAAAATGTGCCCATGAATAAAATCAATGAAAAGAGTTCTGGAAGAATGAACAGATCTCACATGTATAGAGCCGTAGCTCTACATGTCTGGAATAGACACTCGTAAACAAAAAACAGTAAGTGTGGTATGTGTGTTATATATAGGGTTATGGATATGATGTAATTAGAAAAGCTAACCTGTGCCTTATGTTGTAAACATGAGTGGGCTTTGAAAGCTTTTAATAATGTTAACTTATTATATTGTTGCGTAATATCTTTTCATTAACCTAAAGTTTAGCAATGTGACTTGTCAATGTACCTAATATGTAAGTTCAAGAGCTCCTAATCCCTCTCATACTCACAGCAGCCAATGAGGTTTCTCCAGTCGAACACACGGACACCAGCTCTCTGACAAGTATCCGTATAGGTCTGTGCTGTCTGGCATAGAAACTTCTTGTACCCTTTGCCCATGCAGTAATCAAGAAGGCAGTTTTCATAGAAAACCTTTGAATCGATGAGAGAATTGCAGTCACGGAACGGACCGTCAGTGAGAAGGGTCACAACATGACAGAAAGCTTCTGCTGCCAAACGTTTGAACCATGATTCTCCCTGACAGCTCTCACACTGGCCCACACAATCATCTGAGCAATGTTCATCCGCACCTGGAAGCCTCCAGCTCTTTCCCAGCTCTGGGATATTGCTTGCCAATGAGCCAGAGGGAGTGGTGAGGTCATCGTCCTTCTTTCCATTGAAGTTCCCACACATGCCACACATCCTGTTCATAAAGTTGCCCGGTACTTTTATGACCAAATATTGCTTCCAGTCATACTGCACTGACAGACCAAAGTCTGTCTCCACAACCACTGAGAGGCCACTTTGCTTAACAGTAATTTTGCCGTTGTCCAAAGAGAATGGAAGGTACCAAAGAAAATCATGTATCTAAAATAAGAACAAGAATGACATTGCATGAATGAATTGTATTCACTCTTTAATAAATCTAATCTTTTTTGATCATCAATTTTTTTTCTTTTCTTTTTTTTTTGCCTTTGAGTTTAAATGTTTGATGTTGATACCTAATATATAGAGATTGTTGTGATTTCAAAAGTATACACCACAGATAAGAGAACTACTTTACTATCTAAATAGTAATACATTTTGTGACCCATTCACACGTCATATTCACTTACCCGTACAACTCCAAAATGGCCGCGGACGATGGCGATCCTTTTACCGTAGACTTTAATGACGACTCTGTTAAGACTTGTGGTTTTCGCGCTGCCAGGGCGTACATTTGCAGCCAGGACCTCAAAGGCTGGATGTACAGCGTCCACATGGCAGTTCTTAGCCATGATGTAGGTGCAGTTGCCCATGAAGTTGTAGTAAGTGCCATCAAATGTGCGGTAGTGTGGATCACCCATCTCCCAGCAGGTACCAACAGAAACTGGAGGAAATTTCAACAGATTGGTTGACTCATTATGCTTTTTTACATGTTATTGTATTGCAGTCATGAGGATGTCACCCATAAGAGTGTTTAAATCAGCTGCACTCCTATATTTTTACTCAGCCGATAGTTTCTTGAGTTTTATTCTGAATACAGTTGAAGACACTGTGGACTTAATTACTGCGTGAAAACCAAGGGTTAGCATTTAGGACATCATACTTTGTGCTCATATGTTCTGTAAGTACGATCAGCTCTAAAATTTAAATAACTGATATTGCTGACATTATCATTCTTAATCCCTTTCATCTGTCATGTGTTTTTGTTTATTTAACTGTTCCCTTTGTACAATCATTCTAATCTAAGGTTAGTGTAAGTATATACACAGTGTGTGTCAGTTGATTTGATGGACCTGCTGTGGACAAGGCCTAGTTTACAATACTGAGCTAGAGGATGTATCCAGATGTGTGCTTTCAAATGTGTTTTACCACTCTTTTTCTGTACACACAGCATGTAATACAGCTGGCATCCAGTGTTCCCAGCATTCGTTTGTTTGGAAACCAAAACTTGGCCATTCTGTTATGTTATAAATAATTAAGCAGTGTTAATAAGCTAGCTCAATAATGAGTGTGAAACACAATGACTTGTATATTTGTTGATATTATTCGATAATTGACATATAACATGATCATTCAATCTTACATATTGTAAGTCATTGTTATAATATCAGAAACATGTACATGTATCATCATGGATGACATAGAAGAGAGAGAAAGGTAACCAGAAAAAATTCAAGATGAGATAGTCTTAAAAAGGTTGAGAAGATGCTGATTATTTTATAACTGTTGTTACGATAACTACAGTGCAGAAGTACTTGTACTTGACTATTTTGAGACTGGGAGAAGTTTAAAGGTTTTGAATTTATCCTGCAGTATGACATGTCCAAGCAATTTTGTCTTTCTCTTTGACTTAACTTCGTTACTTAACTGCAAAGCCTTGACTTTTTGTTTCTAAAATTGCATGGATAACAATTTTTTTCCGTACCTGGAGGATTACCGGGGGCTGGAGACCCATATCCATTCTGGTTGGATGCACCAAAGCTGTACAGGGCAAAAGGCGAGTCTGGATGTGCCACCTGATACAAACCTGAACTGTTACCATAACTGAACTGTGTCCATGAGTACTGACTTTTCCCAACTTGAGTCCACTGAAGGTCTTTTGAAATTGCGGTCGTATCGAGTGTCAGTTTACTCAAGTCAGTGGTGCGAGCTACAATAATAGCTTCATTTGTAAAGCCAGCTTGCCCCTCCATTGTGTAGGAGGTACTAAAGCGGTCTATTGACAGGATGGTGATGAGGAAAGGGTCATTCATCACTCCATTTTGATTGGTTCCTCCATTAAACTCATACAACACCTGAACCCCTTTATCAGCAGTGAAATGAAGAGAGTTTGGATATGGAATATTGATAAAGAGGGATTCTCCAGCCACCATCTGCTTGGGTGAGGCTGTACCATCTTGAGTAGTGATTTGGAGTTTAGTGTTCTGTGAAGCCTGAATGATTACCGTATCGAATCTGAATGGAGGTTCTGCATAAGCGAGAGTTGCGACTGTGAACTCTGTACCCCAACTGCTTACGGGAAGAAGCTGTTCATACACATGGTTGCATTCTGAAAAATACCAGGTACAGCTGTGCCCTGTGAAAACCGCGATCGGCTGCTTGGCAGATACTTTGGAGCCAGTCAAGTCATCATTACTCTGGATCTGCACGCTTTCAAATGCCTCCATATTGATGGTAAGTTTGCTCCCCTGTGGGTATTGCTGCCCTTGAAATGTCACTGCACCCATTAACTGAATCTCCACAGTATTTTGGCTGCCCTGATTGGTAATGGCAAATTCTTTATAGGTGTCAGGTGGACCCATCTGTGGAGTGTAGATGTAGTACTCTGTCCCCCAGTCTTGGACAGGGTAGATCACTGAGGTATCTGCTGAGTAGGGCTTGAAGTTTAGAGACAACACCAGGATTTCTTGGTCAGCCTCCACACGCACAGTCTGTTGGCCTCTCGTACTTCCAATCATCTCCACCCCGTCGGGAAGCTGGAAGGACTCTCCAGTTCCTGGCTGAAGAGTCTTCTCAAACACTTTCCCCAATGCAGTCACCTTCACATTGGTGCTTAATATGGCACCTGGGGGGCTCGAGACCTCCACCATGAAACGTGATGGACCATCATTGTTCCCTGGGTTGTAATTCTGCATGAAGGACAGAGCAAATTCTTTCCCTGCTGGCCCAGCAGTGCAAAGCCCTAAGGGATTTTGAGAACACCAATAAGATATAAGTAACACAAAGCACAATTTATGAACCATTAATACATGTCAAATGAATGTATTTGTAAAATATTAATTTTGGCAGTCATTAATAGTAATATTAAATCTTTGTGTATGTACTTTGAATTTTCAAATTTGCATTTCTTATAAAGATGCCAGATAATCAGAATCAGAATCAGAAAACTTTATTGATCCTGGAGGAAATTGCTTAATGTCAACTGGTGGCATGAAATGTTTCCAACAAAAATGTAGTACACTTTCTGAATTTCATCAATGAGGATTCTTACCAAAGAGCAGGGCAGCAACCAAAGTAAAGGGAATCCTTAACTCCATAGCTACAGGTAAAGAGCAATCAGTTAGTTCCAGCACAATGTGTTGACAAATTCACATTCAATAGATATATGGATCTGAAACGTCTATAAAACTATTTTCCAATGTAATAGCATCTCAAAATTCATTAGCACTTTTTTGCCCTCTCCACATCACTTCGCCCTTACCTGAGTCAAAACTGTGACACAAAGTGTAAAGCTGGATCTGGATTCTGTGGCTTAAATTCACTTCTCCAAGGTTATAGCAGCCAATCAGGGCTGCTTTTTCATTCCTGAAACAATTGCGTGTAATGCCACATTACACTGCTGCAATGTTTGTAGACCACACAATGGAAAGGTGGTGGTCAGCCTGGTCACACCTGTGTTATCTTATGTTGCCTGTCACCACAAGAGAACACATTTTGATTTATTTCTTTACTGAGTATTTTTATCTTGCCAGTAAATGTGCTTTATATGTGACATATGTACTTTGTATGCATTAACTCCTAAAGCTTGTCTCCCAAGTATCTACATATTATGTTCTGCACCCTTTAAGGCTCCAGATGTTGTACTGCACCAGCAGTAAGCAGGCCACCACAGTACAGTGCTACTTGGTTGTGAGTGAAGAAGTATTCACTCACTATTCAATCATTCACTCTGTGACAAATTGTTAACTTGTAATTTTTTCTTGACAACAATGTATAGAGACCTTTGACCTTAAAGGGACACTGGCACCAAAACTTTAAAAAACTG
The DNA here is from genome assembly GCA_037974445.1 of Brycinus macrolepidotus. Classification (NCBI taxonomy): domain Eukaryota; kingdom Metazoa; phylum Chordata; class Actinopteri; order Characiformes; family Alestidae; genus Brycinus; species Brycinus macrolepidotus. The sequence continues at coordinate 6,720,957 of JBBPCZ010000148.1, read as the reverse complement.
TTACTACACCTGTTTTAGAGATGATTACACAGAAGTGTTACATAGATGTCCAGATGTGTCTACGTGTCTGCTATAGCAGTGCCACTGATTTTCCACTTTAGGGACTAGGAAAATCTTCTTCTGATCACGTATTTCAAAAGTGAGAAGGCATTTTGAAAAACTACACTTGGTTTAAGGTGGATTTTTGGGGGCAAATGAAGAAGGAAGGCAGATAGCTACTGTCATAAAGAATAAAAAAAAAAAGTTTTTGAGCAGCCTTTAAAAAACAGTGTTTCCACAAGTACTATTCCTCCAGGGGGGTGACCATGCCAAATCACTGCTGCCCCAGTGAATAAAAAAAACAAACCAAAAAAAATCGACAAAACAAAAGCACCCACAACAGTTGACAAAACAATCCCTTAACAAAACTAAAATAGTTGCAACAAATTCCATCTAGAACAGCATCAGCACTGGCCTCTTGGTAGCCAATCCCATCCTTGCCAAAACTAATCTCCATCCGCTCTGAGCATGATGTGTCCATGCTTATCATTTTCATTTTGGCCACAGATGTGATGTCAGCAAGTGGATCAAGAAAAAGGCTCTACTTAAAGTAAATAATCTGGTCTATTTTAATCCTGCAGTGATGTTACACTGCTCTTGGTGTTTGATCGTTGCAGATAGCAGCAAAAATGATCATCTTAACCCTTTCAAGCAGGCCCTTTCAAATTTAGAAACAATTGTTTCAAAGACCTTCAACCGTTATATCTCAGTCATCCAGTCTCTGACTTTAAATCTGGTGTCCTTTTAAATTCTAACAAAATGTCTTGGGGGGAAAAATGGAAGAGCTGAGCAGACTTCATCTTATTTTCACTTTTGTAGGAGATAGCCGCCCTACAAACTGAAGTGTTTTATTACTGTTTGATTCATTTTTTTTACTTGGATTATCTGTTGTAAATGATATTTTATTAATAGATTTATTCACTTAAGTATTTCTGTCAGATTTACAAAGTTTGTCTCCTTTTCTCTGCTATGCTCCAAAGTGTGTATTTGTCTGACTGTATTTACAGTAAAATAGGGTGATTTAGAGTAATGTATATGACTGAATATTGTGTGTCTAATTTACTAAAGCATTACATTAAATACATATACTACATTTATAATTATTTTTATTATTTTGGGGTGATGCTGAGCCAGTACAGCCTGCTGGAGTCCCTGAAGACGAGGACAAATAGGTGGAGGGAGTGACCTATTAAAGAGATCAGCAGGCCTGATTTTTGACAAATACTTTATTCACTATTACATATGTCAGATAAACTTACATTATAATGAGCACAACCCATGTTTTTTTTTTTTTTTTATGGCCCTCCAACATGGAGTAATGTTTGATGGTTGGGCCAAAATAACAATTGCTGGATAATGCATATAATAATAAAAAATAAAAGTTAAATGCATATTTGTTATTGTTCACCTAATGTCACGCCTGTGCTGCCTCGACCACACCCCGGGCGGCCCACGTCACCCACACAAGTCTTGTCGCGTCTGTGTGCCACGTGGAGGTTAGTTTTTTATTTGAGCCCGGTGCCTGGTAACCCACCTGTTCCTGATGAGCTCCCTAGCTCACTCCTGATCTAGGTTGCCAGGCACCAGTTAAGTGGCTCACCTGTCTCTCGTCAGTGTCTGTGTTAATCCTTGTTTGAGTTTCATTAGTCCTGTTCTGATTGGTTGTCTGTGTCGAGCCCCTTGTGTCTCCCTAGTTAAAAGGCAGCCGATCCAGCAGGCTAGCGTGCTGTCACCCCCAACCTTCATCCTGCCCTCCTGCGTGCGTGTGTGTGCGCGCGCACGTACGTACATGCTCTGGAGAGGCTCTACGTTTCCAGGTTCTCACACGCTGAAATGAGACTGCTTCCATCTCTCTCTCTCTCTATCTGTCTTCTGTTCCTACAGAAGTGACTAGTCGAGCTGTCCCGTTAGCTGGCTGGTAAACCCCCCTCGTGGCTGCCATGCTTTGCGGAGCTTTTGATCTACTGAACTCCCGGAGAGGAGACATCTTCGCTTCACTGGATGGACGTGACCCTCGTCCCCGGCCCGGCTGAGAGTGGAGAAGCCATCTGTGTTTCTGTTTAAGGACAATTGTTTGTGGCTCTTGGAACTCGGTATCTGTTTCAGTTTGCATTAAAACCCGTTTGTTTCTGAAGCCTCCCGCATCTGCATCTCTCTTTACCCGGGTCCGACATGACACTAAATAGTCTTTGAGTTGAGTTTGTCATCCTTTCATCAATCTTTGTGTAAATTATATTAGCATTTGTAACAAGACTGTTATCGAAATGTTACTGGTAAGTTTCAGATTTGTCCAGTAAAAAAAAATTCTTTTTAGACTGATAAGAAAACCTTGTAGGGCAAGCTTCTGTTAATGATAACATGGCAAATATGGACAAAATCTGTCATGATGGCTCATAGCATATGACATCTTCCATAACATGTTTACCTACAGCATGGAAGTAAAAGTCTCAATCCCTTAAGCTGCCAGGAAGCTGTCCAAGGTCCTGGTTCAGCACCTCCTGTTTGGGACAACCAGAGCCATGTGCAAGGCCAGAAGATCACATGTGGTGATCTTGTGAGCGAATTTAAGCACTACCTGTGACTCATTTACATTTACATTGACAGCATCTTATCCAGAGAAATGTACATCTGTGCTTTGTAGTCCACAAGAAAACATGTCCCTCATACTAGTAAGCCTAGACTTAAAATTAAGAACTGCTAGAAGTCTAAGATTCTACCATAGATGAAGTTAGTACTCCACCAGGGCTATATCAGATCACACACAGAGAAGACAGTTTTTTGCAAAGTTTGGGTAGTTAAGTTTGTTTATGACATGAACGTTTAGTTGTTATCCTAAGTGCTCAGTGAACAGGAGGGTCTTCAGTGAGGGTCTCTGCAGTTTTGACAGTCAGGGGAAGTTCGTTCCACCACTCTGGTGCCAAACCTGAGAAAAGTCTTGATGTACTTCTTTGACCTTTGAGAAGAGATGGGTCAAGTTGGGCTGTGCTTGTTGCTCTAAGAGGGCAAACTTTGATCCATGGTCTGATCAGTTCTCATAAGTAAGATGGAACTGAACCATTTTTAGCTTTGTAGACAAGCATTAGAGTTTTAAATCTAATGCAAGCAGCCACAGGAAGCCAGTGAAGGGATGGCAGTAGTGGAGTGGTGTGTGAGAATTTTGGTGTATTGAAGACAAGACATGCTGCTGCATTCTGGATCATCTGTAGAGGTCTTGTGGTATTCTGAGGTAGGCCAGGCAGGAGCAAGTTAGAGTCCCACTTGAGATAACAAATGCCTAGATAAGTATCTGAGTGGCATCACTGGTGAGGGATGGACGAATTCTCCTGATGTTAGAAAGAAGGTATCTGCAAGCTCGGGAGAGACTATTAATGTGAAATGAAAATGAGGGCTCTTCATCTAAGACAACACCTAGATTTTGTGCTTTTGATGTGGGAGTGACAACAGCATTTCCAAAAGTGATGATCATGTCGGGTCTTGGGGATGCATCCCCTGAGATATACAGGATTTATTTTCAGGTGATGCTCTGTCATCCAGGTAGAAATGTCATTCAGATATGCAGAGATCCAGGCTGAGATCTGAGAGTCACCAGGAGGAAAGGAGAGGAGTTGAGTGTCATCAGCATAACAGTGGTAGGAGAACCCATGTGAAGATATAATATCACCAAGAGAGCGAGTGTATAAGGAAAAGAGAAGGGGGCCAAAAATTCAACCTTGGGGAACACCAGTGGTAAGCCTTCGTGGGGCAGACATAAATTCTTTCCATGATACTTGGTAACTGCGACCCTCAAGGTAGGACAGAAACCATTGCCAAGCAGAACCAGTGATTCCAAGTTTGGCAAGTGAAGATGAGGATCTGATGGTTGACATCATCAAAATGTGCAGAAACACCTAGAAGAATTAGAACCGAAGATAGTTTAGCTGTTTTGACTGCATGATGCTCCTCAGTGACAGCTAAAAGTGCAGTTTCTGTAGAATGGGCTGCTTTGTATCTAGACTGGTTTGGGTCAAGTCTAAATAAAGCCCCATAGCTGACATCTGATATCAATGCACAAAACAAGCCAAAAGGTCAAAGTAATTGCCTGTAGACCTCAGAGACAAGACTGTCAAGGCACAGATCGGAGGAAAGGTACTAAAAAATCTGTAGCTTTGAGGGTCCCAAATTATACGATGGCTTCCATTATTCTACTACTGCTACTACTACTACTACAATCATTTGGCAGATGCTTTTATCCAAAGCGACTAACAATATGAGGACACAATCAAGCTTCAGGACAGAGTGAGAACCAGAGGCAAATATTAAGAGCTAAATTTATGTAAGAGTAGTGCAAGAAGATTAGGAGAGGAGATGCTTTCTGAACAGATGAGTCTTAAGGTGGTTTTTGAAGATAGAGAGGGATTCTGCTTCCCTCATCGGTTTAGGCAGCTCATCCCTACACCTTGTGCATAGGGATGGCAGAGCCAGATGATGTTCCTTGGAGGAGCGGAGGGAGTGAGTAGCAACGTAAGCCTGTATGAGAGGATTAAAGTAGCTGGGTGCAGACAGGAAACAGGAAAGGTAAAGGTTCTAAAACCACTAAACTCTTTGTAGAGCTGATCAGAAGGGCTTTAGAGGTAACCAAGAACGTAGTGGTTATGCCAATAGAACTCTTGAGTTTCTCTGTGGAGATGGGAAAAACTGTCAGAAGGACAACTATTGGGTAAGCAGAAAACTTCTGACTGGCAATATCAGAAAATCCATTTCCTTGGTGAACCACTGAACACCACAAGGCATGGACCAAGGATTTGTTCTATTTTATATGCTGTAACTCAAGCACATTTTAAATATTCTCTTTGCTATACAAAAAACCATCACCTGTATAACAATGCAATAAGAAAGCAAAGTTCAAGAGTAACATACCCATAATGGCAGTATACTTTAAAGAATAATCTAGGCTATTGCCCGGCTAGGAAGAGGCCAGCTCAAAAAGGCAACATGTAAGGCATGGGTTCAGGTACTTTCCTCCTCATGCACCTGTAAACAAGTTGAAGACAAATCCTTTTATAATTACAACCCCAGTGCTGTGCTAGAACCATCCAGCATACATAAATACCTTTAACTAATTTCCATGTCCACACTGACACTGTACAATAATTTCCTTTACCTACTGATGATTATGCTCCAGTGAGCAAGTTCTGCTTTGGAGTGGACATTTAAAACAAAGACTTTTAAGTTTCTATAGCTATAGTCTCTATAGTCCACAACCAAAAGAAGATCAAATACTTTAGGCTTTCAGGTTATTACAACCATATGAAGCTCTGTCTACTGGTTGTCTGAATCATGCTGTTAGCTACCCGAAAACAGTCCTGAACATAATGCTGACACATTCATTAATATGTGGTGTTGTGTGGCAGAAACATAAAGCAGTGTGTGAATATTCCATGTAATCAAGGGGTTTGATATACTCCAGTGTTGGCTGGCTGCCATAGGTGCGGAGAGTTTCACCACCGGTGAAACATTTTGTTAATCACTCTTTGTTTGAAACATGTCATATTTCTGTTTGATTAAAAAAATCAAAATATAAAATTTCCTAGAAGAGAACTTTGTTTTATATTTTTTGCATAACAATGGCCCCTCAGCAGTTTACATTGGACGAATGGCAGCATGCAGAGTAAAATAAAAATTCCTGCTAATTGACTACTTTTACCAAGTTTAATAAGCTTTTGGACACAGTATTTCAAATATGGGCGTTTAATTGCAAATGCGAATACACTGTTGTTCAGTTTTTGAGGACAATATTTCCAAATTTCCAGCAGAACTTAACAAGCATTTTACTTTGGTTTAAGCTCAAATTGTGGGTTTAATCCACTACCAAAATCCAACAAATAAACCACAATAAAATAAAATATTTTTTTAGCATGCCATACTTGCATAAAGTACCCCATACACAATACTGCTGAATACCTACAGTAAAGTTCTGAAGGCTTGAGGGAAGTTATCATGCATAGCTACAGTTTCTTAACCGCCATGGAAAAATGTTACATTACTATAACATTATTCATAACATTAAACCACCTGCCTAACAATGTGTAAGTACCCCTCTTGTCAACAAAAAAGCTCTGACTCGTTAAAAGCCTTTGACTCCACAAGACTTCTGAAGGTGTTCTGTGGTATCTGGCACCAAGATGTTAGCAGCAGATCCTTCCAAGTCCTGTGAGTATCAAGATGGGGCCTCCATGTATCAGACTAGTATATCCAGCACATTACACAGATGCTCGATTGAATTGAGAGCTGGCAAATTTGGAAGCCAAGTCAACACTCTGTTGGGCCAAGTCAACTCTTCGTTAAGTTCCTCAAACCTTTTCTGAACAATTTTTGAGTGTGGCAGGGAGCTTTAATTCATTGTTCCATCAATGAGGGGATCTTTTCCAGCCTGATGAGCATCACATCAGAAATCTCCTTTGTTGGTGCCATGATACACTTCCACAAACATGTGTTGTGAAGATCAGACTTTGATAGATCCCTGTTCTTTAAATAAATCAGGGTGCCCACTCACACCTGATTGTCATCCCATTGATTTAAAATACTTGGCTTTAATTTAACCTTCAAATTAACAGCTAATCCTAGAAGTTCACATATTTTTGCCACTCACAGATACGGAATATTGGATCATTTTCCTCAATGAATAAATGATGATATTGATGTCCTATTTGCTAAACTGGCTTCTCTTTATCTACTTTTAAGACTTGTATGAAAATCTGATCATGTTTTGGGACACATTTATGCAGATTTATGCAAATATAGACAGTTCTAAAGGGCAATTCTATTGGGCCTACTCCTTAAATGTTTGTAGTGCTGCTAATACATTCTGCATGTGCAAAAGCTGATTTATCAGTTTTGTGGAGGGATTTACTAATTAGAATTGACCAGAAAAAATGTGCAGATATGGCACTAATTCCCTGGGATTTCCTCCATTAAGTCTTTCACAGCTTCCAGCTCTTAAGGAGTAAAGCTGGTTCTAATTCTGATCAAATGGTCATCCATGCATTTCACATGGCACCGTCTACAGAGATTAAATTTTTACTTGGCATGCTTTACTTTAGAATCAATCTAAAATAAATAAATAAACAGTTAAAGTAACAGGTGCATTTCGTGACAGGGGATCTTTGAATCTTTGTCGCTGAATGTTGGACCAGGTGTGACTTTCTAAATAGATAACAACAATCTCTCAGTGGTTTTCATATGTTTGGGAACACCCTGTTGACTCAGGGACAGAGTAAACTGACACCTCCCAGGAGAGAACACAAACCCTACACTTATATAAGTGTATTGTATGACAGTATAGCTACCGGGTTATTGCAAAATATAAAAATGTACTCAAAACTCCTACGCGAAAACATTCAACATTATTAATGGTACTTTAATGATTATGGATAAGTATTTGAGACTTTCTTTGTCAAGATTAAGAGACGGTTACCACCAGGCATATTCTCTGTGAACGTCACATTGCGTTGGCAGACAATATAACAATAATGTGCAGCAATTTTTACAATAGGTCAACAACATTAAACCCCCTATGGTAAAAATACATTACCCCGCCTCCCTATAGACAACTAATCCCATCCGAATAGTAAGGGTGCTTTCATGCGGCCCAGGTGTGTTTGATGTGGCTTGTATTTGTATATATGAATTCAAAGCATTCTAAGTATACAATATGCAGACTGTACTGAGATCACTATAAGGTGACAGAGCCATTATTGAACTTGATATCACATCATAAAATTATTTGTCATAGTGTGCTCTGTTGAATTGCTCATAATAGTGTGATACTGGTGAAAGGAAATAACTACAGACAAGAAAAGAAAAGAAGAAGGATCTACTATGTAGTTTCATTTAAACGGTGAAGGAAGGCTTTGTTTTCAAAAAGTAGTTTGCTAGAAAAAATGGTAAACAAAATCCACTGAAAAACAACAAAGCAGAGCAACTAAGCACCTGTGTAAGTTTGGTTTACGTTTGCAAAAATGTCCTTCCTTGAATATTCCATTTTTGCTGGAAGGAAGTGCAAGCAGAAGAATTCTACCTCCTTGCTAACACCTGAGTTCCATTTCAACTATTTATTTGCAATTAAAAAATGATCAGATTTGTCCATGTCTAGTACATACTGTACTTTCTCCAGTTCTAAACCATACCATACTGAATTACATTAATCAGTGTGGTGAATGAGCACATGCACTCTCACTGTCAACATTTAATATAATACAGCTTCAGAGCTGGCAACAATAAATTCTTTCTGAGTGATTTATAAATACATATACTGTTAATAATAATTATTTATTGAACAATTAGGTATTTAATCTTATTTTATGTTGTTTGTCATTTTATAGGTCACAATGTGCGCCATATGTTCTTGTTTTCATATGTCCCATATTGTTTATCCTTTCCATGTGCTTTTGTTATTGTGGTCGTCCGCTGTCCCTGCCTGTTTATTTTATGTTCTGTTGTCATTTAATAAAGCCCTGTTTAATATATCCTGCTTCAATGGCTTCATTCAAGTCATTCATGACCTTATAATAGCAACATTCCATTTGGGGCCATGTGTTACAGTGATTTTATCTCAGGTTAAGGGATTTTCTTCCTGCATAATTACATACATTTTCCCCCTTTGCACCTCAACATCCAAACTCCCAAAGCAACTAATAGATTTATATATATATATATATATATATATATATATATATTAGTGCTGGGAAAGTTAACGCGTTATTATCGCGTTAACGCATGATTTACTTAA
>JBBPCZ010000148.1:6685137-6704776 GCA_037974445.1 Brycinus macrolepidotus | reverse complement strand
CGAGTTAACTATGGCAAACATGCGATTAATCGCGATTAAATATTTTAATCTACTGACAGCCCTAATATATATATCTTTTTTTCCTGATTGTTTTGTTTTTGGGTGAATTTCCTTTTCCATCTAGGGCCCCCTACTTATAATTTTTTTCTTGTGGCTTGTAAAAACCCATTCCTCTATAGAAATGTGCACAACTGATCGAGGCGCGCCCTGACATTTTGCTTTGGTGTGCAGTTTAAGCATAAAATAAACATTTATGGTCTAAAGGCTGGATTACATACATTCACCAAACTCAAACAACATTCCTACAGGACCATGGAGCAACACAAGAACAGAAACAGAAAAACCACAAGACCACAAGTGCAGACAGAAAAGAGAGTGCAAGAAAAAAAACCTTTAAATTAAGCAGAAATTTAACTGAGACGTTTGTCTACAATTCACCAGTCAAAATGAATGTGTTTATGTCTCAGAAATTAAAATTAGACAGAAATTTAACTGACAAGTTTGTCTACAGTTCACATCGAACTGCTTTGAATGAGTGTTTACATCTCGAAAATTCAAGTCAAGTCAAGAAGGTTTTACTGTCAGTTTGACCATACAAACACAGTACACAGTGAAATGAAACGTTCCTCCTGGACCATGATCCAACACAAGAACAGAACAGAACACCACAAGACCAGACAGGACGAAAAGAATGTGCAAAAAAACACATTAAAATTAAGCAGAAATTTAATTGACAAATTTGTCTATAATTCACTAAATCACATCAAACTGAATGAGTGTGTTTAAATGTCAAAAATTAAAATTTGAAAGAAATTCAATTGACAAGTTTGTCTATAGTTCACCAGTTCACATCAAACTGTTCTGAATGAGCGTTTTAGGCAGAATTTTGTACTAAATCTGTTAAATTCCTCTTTAAATCTATCAAACTGTTTTTCAGTGAAGCTGCTCCACTGATGGCAGCACTGAGAGGTGAAGAGCCTCTTTCAGCAGCCAATCCGCTGCGCCGTTATCAACACCGGCTGGACCAATCAGCAGCCGCAGTGCTGAGGAGTAAAACGCTTCCAAGATGGTGCTTGAAAGTACTATGGTCTGGTAAGAAATAAACAAACGCGTCGGTGAGCTTTTTACTCTTTGCACGCCTGAGTTCGGATTAAAGCATATTGTTTAGGAGGTGTTTTTTAGTTTTACGGGCTGGTGTGTGAGTGGTTATGTGAATTGAAAGCTGTAGAACAAAGGAAGGCCGGCTGGACTCTCCGTTCTCCTGAGTCATTATTACCTTCGCTGCTGCTAGCCGAGTGACAACCCTGACAATTTACAGAAAAACACACCTCTGACAGGGCTAGAAACATAGAAATCTGTCAGAACCGAAAGCAGACTATATAAGATATAAAACAAGACCGGTTCGGACCCGTTATATTGTCTATTTTACAGTCTCGAGAAGGTTTGGAAGAAGCTACCTGGCTAACAGAGCAAACACTGGTTCAGCAGCCTGGAGCGAGGCTGTTCACACTCTCAACTTTGTCTTCAGTTTTAGTTTTAGCCACAAGTTCAGCGTCTAACTGAACAAAATATCAAATAAAAGCAGTCCTACTTGGTGCCGAGCCGTCTAGGCAGGCTAGCAAAGTTAGCTGTTTTTCTGTTAAACCCATTATTCAAACACATTCCCCTAGCTGGCTTTACCTTAAGCTTATTTTGTCCATCAAGAAGAAAGCTGAGGTTGTCCTTTGCTCTAAGTGCTAACATATTCAGTTAACTGCGAATTAGGATCATGATTCGTGATTCAACGTAACACACACCTTGGTTTGTCCAGTGCTGCTAGTTGTAAGATCTCAGAAAAGCAGTGATTGAGCCAAAAACATACAGTGGATCAGTAGGATCTGGTTTTTAAGATGATGGTCCAGTCACTTTAATCATTAAATCAAGGTACTGTGAATGAGAAATACTGAAGCTCTTAGACTTTTGCAGTCATACAGCTTGCGCCTCTTGAAGCCAGTGGCATAATTTAGTTTTACTTTTTGTGACTCTTCCAAAACTGCCTCTTAAAGCTTTTGTCAGTACCTAATATAATTTAAGCACAGAATTTATTAAAGACATTAAGATCTACTTGACAGTGTATCTTCTGTATACAGCGTCCTTAAGGATTTTGCAGTTTGGTTTATTTTTTTGGTGAATTTCTTTTTCTACATCTAGAGCCCCCTCCTTGTAAATTTTCTCTTATGGCTTGTAAAAACCCATTCCTCTACGGAAACTACTGCTCGAGGCACGCCCTAATATTTTGCTTTGGTGTGCAGTTTAGGCATAAAATAAACATTTATGGTCTAAAGGGTGAATTACATACATTCACCAAACTCATTCATGTTATGTTCTTTTGTAGTGTGGACAACAGTGAGTACATGAGGAATGGCGATTTTCTGCCCACCCGACTACAGGCACAGCAGGATGCTGTCAATATTGTTTGTCACTCAAAGACCCGCAGCAATCCGGAGAATAATGTTGGGCTCATCACAATGGCCAAGTAAGTGCTTATGAGCATCAGTCATAATGCAATAGTTCATGTCTCTTGATTTGTCGTCTAGTGGTGTCTTACGTGTGTGTTTGCGTAGTAACTGTGAGGTCCTGACGACTCTAACACCAGACACGGGACGCATCCTCTCCAAACTGCACGCTGTTCAGCCTCGTGGAAAAATCAGCTTTTGTACTGGCATTAGAGTAGCCCATGTGAGTAACCAAAGCTGAACTACATTCATCTACTTTATGCGGCATGGCTGATGCTCATATTGGCCCACCGATGGCCATTCTCTGTATGTGTCTTTATAGCTGGCCCTGAAGCACAGACAGGGCAAGAATCACAAGATGAGGATCATTGCTTTTGTGGGAAGCCCTATAGAGGACAATGAGAAAGATGTAAGTGTATTTGTCTGTGTATTATGGTTTTTGCAGCCCTGTAAGAATTCATAAATGTCAATTTGGGTTTTGAATACTTGTGTTTTTTACTTTCTACTTGAACAGTTACCTTGGTTTTCTAATTTACTCTTATTTCCCTTTTACAGCTGGTGAAGCTGGCGAAACGGTTGAAAAAAGAGAAGGTCAATGTGGATGTGATTAATTTTGGAGAAGAGGTAACTGTTGATTATATGTGAATAGTTAGTGTAACTTATTCTGAAATCACAAGAAAGCACATGGGTATCAGCATGAACATATGCATTTATGTATTTTTTTATGACACAGAATGGTTTGCTGTATGTATTCACAAGCATTAACAAAGGTGTCTTTACAGTGAAATTTAACACTTTCAGACACTACAGATTATCATTAGTACTTTGTTGCAAAACTGTCACCAGTTACAGCCTTGAGATATCTATGGTAAGAAGTAATTAGAATTTTGCCACATTGTTGTTCAGATTTGTCTCATTCCTCTTGGCAAATTGTCTTAAATTTGAGAATCTTTACATTTTCAATTGGATTTATGCCATCCAATAATACTTCATTTGAACTTTAATTCCAGTTTCATGATGCTCCCACCTTTTATTTTACTGTGGTATATGTGCAGCTTGTTTTCCCCAAACATTAAGAGATTCATTATTGTCAAAGAGCTCCCATTTTTGTTTTGTCTGACCACATTACTTTGTTCCCAGAGAGTTCTAATTTGTCTGAATGCTTGTGTGTAAATTTTAGATTTGTATCTCTATGCTTTTCTTTTAGAAGAGGGGTCTAGGAACGCAGATGATTGTGGTGCAGTTCAAAAGTGTTCTCTGTGTAGCTGTGGTACATGCTGTTTTCAGGTCATCCTGCAACTCAAGTGACTACTGACTCTCACTTTCCTTATCATTTGTCTCAGAGAAATCTTGCACCTGTCTAGGGATGAATAGTTGTGGTTCCACAAACTCTCAAGTTGCATTGTATTGAACCGTATGTACTTGCAGGGATGATTAGGTCTTTGCTATGGCTCTGTGGCGTTTCCATTTGAGTGTTGTTTAGTAATGTTTTTTTATGAAGGACTTTACAAAGCTCCTTTACTATATTAGCAGGATTATTATGTAGAAATTTCTATATTTTTAACCCAGAGCATATATGTATCATATAGTGAAAGAATATTTTTATGTTCATATTGTTAGTAAAGACACAGAGTACTTCTGAAGTGGATTTATGAAATGGAAGTATATTAAATGACAAAAACAGAAGGGACTGAATGCTTGTTTCCTGTCACTGCATGTCATGACAAAGTCCTGTTTCAGCATTATCCTGTATTACTTTATTTCAAGCTGAATTTTTTCAGGATCTTTTTTTTTTTTTTTTCTTCATTTTTCTATCAATATCTATTTCAACATACCTTCTAAAAGCTTTTGAAAGCTTATTTGACATATAGGTTGTCTGAGTCTTCTTTGAGGATAACTTTTGATGAAAATTGTATTAGTATTTTCTTTTTTTCTTTTTTAACATCAGAGAAAACTGATGTTGGCTCTTTTTTTTCCCCTGGGCTTTTCTTTCATCACTTATGCTCCGACTGGATCTTACGCTTTTGACAATGTGCTTCTGCCTCATTATCCTTTTCACCTGCCCTCATTCCATAGGAGGTGAACACTGAGAAGCTTACTGCATTTGTGAACACTCTGAATGGCAAGGAGGGCACAGGCTCTCATCTGGTCACAGTGCCCCCTGGCCCCAGCCTGGCAGACGCTCTCCTTTCCTCCCCCATCCTGGCAGGTGAGGGTGGCACCATGATGGGTCTGGGCGCCAGCGACTTTGAGTTTGGAGTGGACCCCAGTGCAGACCCTGAACTTGCTCTGGTAAGATGTCATGAGTAAACATGTAGATGGCGAATAACTTGCTGTTCTGTTTTTGTCCCTCACTAAAGGGTGACCTTTCCTAGATTGTTCATATCAATGTTTGAGCCATGAACAGATACAGCAATGCAAGTGTAGCAGCTTTGGTAATTTGCCAAAATGTAGTTTCTGAGCTCTGATTTATTACACAATTGAAGCACAGTGGTAGGCTCAAAAATAAAGTTTAGCCATACATATCAATTTAGCCAGATGTAGTACATTTAAAAAGTTTACTTAATTCATACCTACAATAATCTCTCTCTCTCTCTCACTAGGCTCTCCGTGTGTCTATGGAGGAGCAGAGGCAGCGGCAGGAGGAGGAGGCTCGCAGAGCCGCTGCCCAATCAGCAGCTGAGGCAGGCATTCCCACCCCTACTGCTGATGGTAAGGATTCAGTTGGAGGATCCTGGATGACCTGTTTTACACAATAAGTGATGTGGGACATTTTGCTTTATGTTTTGGTACCCATGTTAACGGATCAGAGTGTTCACACTGCTTGTGTGAGCAGTGTGGCAGTGTTTCTCAAAGGTCCCACCAACATAATGGAATCTAGAGAATGGACACCTTTTTTCATATGAAATAGCTTTTCAGCTCTGATTTAATCTTGCATAACAGCTTATCAGATGACTGTGGATTTAGTTAAGAATTCTTATGTCAGAAGTGATTGTCCTTTTTGCTGCTGTAGTCTTTAGTTTGTGATTTGTTCGTTACAAACCAGTTTTTGAAGTCACTCACTTACATATTAATGTCTGTCTTCCTCAGAATCGGATGAAGCTCTGCTCAAGATGTCGGTGTCCCAGCCGGAGACGGGTGTGGCGTCACTACCAGACTTCAGCAGCATGACTGAGGAGGAGCAGATTGCCTATGCCATGCAGATGTCACTGGCTGGTGGAGGTAAATTTACAATTTTGTTTGCCTTTTCCCAAATAATCTGCATTCTACAGAGTTTAGTTCCTTCCTAATATTTTAATATCCAGTTCCTCTAAATCAGTGGTCACTAACCCTGGTCCTGGAAATCTTCTCTGGCATATAAAACTGCCCGATTGGCTGGATTGTTAAGTTAGGGGGAGGGGGCAACAGGTTAGATGCCATTTGGAACATGGCAGGAAAGTTGATTTCCAGGAGGAGGGTTGGTGACTACTGTTTTGAATCACTGAAAATAGAGCAACTTTACTAGTTGAACCAGTGTACCTGGTTCATGGTGTGTGCATTTGAATCAGGTCCATGTTTGTTTTACAGAATTTGGTGAGTCAATGGACACAGGAGCTCCAATGGACACAGCTGAATCAGCAAAGGTAAATGCACCTAACAAAAAAAAAAAAAAAAAAAACTAGCAGTGTCTTGTTGACATAGTACTGATTTCTACTCTGATCCTAAATCTGTCATCCTTTCTCACTAAATGTCTATTTCAATAGGAAGAGGATGACTATGATGTAATGCAGGATCCAGAATTCCTCCAAAGTGTACTGGAGAACCTGCCTGGTGTAGACCCCAACAACGACGCCATCCGCAATGCTATGGGCTCCTTGGCTTCTCAAAGCGGAACAAAACCAGATGGCAAAAAAGATGAGGAAAAGAAGAAATAAAACATTGTAACCAAATGTTCTTGATACAGCCTATTTGATGAAAATTAAGATGAGAAAAATACCCTCTGAACAAAAACAGTGAGCCCCCTAAATGTATCTGAAATACAAGTTTCTATAGTGACAGGCTGTAGAATGAGTGGGTCATTGGGGCACTAAACATTGTAAACAACTTTGGATGCGTACCGGTTTGGTCAGTAATTTGCTGGCAAAGTCGGTACCTCAAAAATGACACATAGCTTGCTAACTACTTTTGTTCCCTTTGTGGTCGCTTGTTCTCTCTGACTCTCTTTATGTTCGCAGCTGACTTTTTGTTTATTTTTTTCTTTCTTATTGCCATTAAAGATTTGGTTTAAGAATAACTATATTCTTCATTGCTCCACTTGACTTCATCTGCCTATTGAAATTTGCGTTGAGTCAGACTGAAAATTAAATCCCCAAGTATTTCTAGGTAGCACTCTTTCCACTAAATAGCCACAAACTCTCAAACTGACAGTGCTGGGTATTACTGATTTTATTAGAGCTTAAAATGTAAACCAAAAAAAACAATGTATTTCTTGAAAAATAAATCTACTGTAAAGACTTTTCAGAAAAAAAACTGTTTCCAACATCATGTACAGTACATATAAACAAAAACCTCAAAACTACAGGAATGCTTGTGTTCATTTTACCTCACATGCACTTTCTACAGCTTCCATCCATTTATCTATAAATGGTAATGGTTATCTTTTTACTGATGCAATATTTACCCATAAAGTGTTGTAAGAAATAGTTATGTAATACAAAACTGTTTTCCAGTGCAGGTTTGTGACAATATGTACAGGTCTGTGTTGACTATAACTCTTACAATACAAATACTATGTAGACTAGTTCCTAAACAATGCATCTGACTTCAAGATTAGCTTTATAAAGGCATGAGTTCAGACTGCTCAGTATCATGTACATGAACCATAATTTGACAACAGTAGTGAAGCACAAAAAGATTTGGTTCCAAGTAAGAAAGAGTGAATTACATTCTGCTGTTTTAACTGAGTGTAAAACATTTTCAGCATCAAAAGGTTTGTAATGTTTAGGAATACAATCATAAAATAAACATGGAAACCCGTTTTGCACAAAATGTGATTGTGTTACACTACCTTTCTGACAGATGCTTTTTGTCTCACAAGTGTAACTTTCATAACTGCAAAATAACAAAGTTCTGTTTTCCAGTGATAATATCTGCATGTCCTAGTGAAAGTGGTTTAAGTATGACTACATTACACTTCTCAGAGAAAGCTTAATTTGTCTCGGTATCTATTTCCTAAGGCATGAAGGAAATAGTGCTCATGTAACCCCAGGAGACTGCTTGTTTTGTAGGAACAGTCTACACATTCAAAACTCTCACTCTGCTCCTCTGTGTTTGCAGTGGTGGTTGGATCCTCTATAAAAACATTAGTTTCTACAAAATTAACTGTCTCAGTCACAGAATTCTGACTAGCTTTGTACTGCATACTGCTGGGTGTGCAGGTCGCTGGTATGTATTCAGTGGACTGAGACTGAACGTGAGGAGATTTTGGGCTTTGTGAAGCCTGAGGTAGGTGTGTGTTGTCAATGTCAGAACAGACCGGAGTCCTTTCCGGGACTGTTTGCCCAGAACGTTCGCTACCAGGTATGCTAATATTTGCAGAAGTATGAGAATTGCTTGCTGGCTGCAGGTTCTCCTCATCCTCAGAGTCCAAATAAATGATTTGGGGACATCTTCTTGACAGGCTAGGCATCACATAGAGCTTGTCTGGGTGGGGGTAAGTATAAAGGCTCTCATCATTTGGAATGGCATCAAGGTTAAGAGTGGAGATCAAAGGCCCGGAAGTAGAAGGAAGTGGCAATTCTGGCTGAGGATGAGGTTTTCCTTTTGACACGGATGAGGTAGATTCATTGACACTAGGAGGATAGACTTGACCTCTAAAGTGACGTATCTGATGAGCATAAAGTAGATCCCCAGTAGAGAAACTGGCCTTACATTTCTTGCACTTGTGTGGAAATGCCAGTGGCTTTGATGGAACTTCAGGGAGTTGAAGATCAGCAGAATTCTTGTGAGTTTTCAAATGTTCCTGTAGGATTTTGTTATTTGTAAAGGACAATTTGCAGGAGAGACACTGGTGAGAAGCCGCATCTTTATGTAGGAGACAGTGCTTTAGTAGGTTCCTCAAGTTATTAAAGGTCTTTGCGCAAACATCACATCGTAAGACTTTTGAAGGCTGATGAATTTTACACCGGTGAGCACGCACACTTTGTGCATGAACAAAAGTTTCAGGACAGACAGGACAAGCAAAAGGTCTCTCCCCAGCATGGTTCAACAGATGTTCTTTATATGAGCCAAAAAAGCGAAATTGGATGTTGCACTGTGAACAGGAATAGCAACGTCCTTTTACATGGGTCCTTTGGTTCAACCCAAGTCTCCTCCTCCTCTCAAAGGACTTCCCACAATGTCTAAAATGAGGAGTATGTGTCTGCTTGTGGGCACATAAACTCTTGTATTGCTCATATCGCTGACCAGTGGATTCCAGAGAATCATTTGAGGAGATACTGGTCATTACTAACGGTGTGGGTGATGGGAGACCAGAATGCTGATTAATGGGTACCAGATCATTATTGACCAGGGGTACAGTTTCAGATGAAGATGAAGCCTCCATCAACTCAGAGGGCTGAGAGATAAAGTCTGCCTTTTGCAGAGGATTATCGGGTGTTTGGGAATCCTCCGGAGAGTTACTTTCACTTGGTACAGAAATGTTTTTCGTTTGAAAGCCTTGAAGAGACTCTGGATTAAAGGTTGAATCATTCTGCGAGAAAGTGTCTTTCTGGACACCAACGGCAAAAATTTCAGAAAGGGACGCGTTACAAGCCACTTCTTCACCACTGTACTGACAGCATACGTTACAATGGACACTAACCTCTGAGTTCTTCTCGTAAGTCTGCCCACAAGCAACGCAAAGGTAGGGCGGAGAGTTTGTGTGGGTTTCAAGGTGAAGAGTATACTGGCACCACTTCTGATAGAGCTGTCTGCATATCTTGCATTTGAAAAAAACAGGTGTATTCACTTGGCCATCAACTCCTTGACTGACTAGGAGGCCCTCAATGTCACAGTTGTCCCCACGTAATTTTCTTTTAACAATGCACCGTTCGGACACCTGGTGCACTCGTAGTTCCGAGAGGTCATGGAAGGCATGGCCACAGTGATAGCAGGAGAAAGGTGTCTCCCCTGTGTGCTCTTCAGAGTGCTTTTTCAGTGCTTTGACCCTAGTAAACCCCTTACCACAAATGGAGCAAGCATAGGGTTTAACGGGCCAATGTGTTTTCTCATGGACCAAAAGCTGTGAAGACTTCTGAAATTCCTTTCCACAGGTCTTACAGGACAGAGGCTTCTCTTCATGCATATGCATATGAAGTTTCAGCATAAATTTGTTTGGGAAGATGCTGTCACAAATGTTGCACATGAGAGTTATGTGATTTGTTGAGCTTTTTAAGGAACCAGTCGAAGGGACTGAAGGTTTGCACTGGATGTCTCTGTCTGGCTTATTATTTTCTTTTGGCTCCTTTAGGTGTATCCTAAAATGGGATAATAAGCAGGTTTTTTGGGAGAACTTTTTACTACAGCATGGACAACACAGAGCTTCTGGCTGCATATGGATTTTTCTGTGAAATTTGAGTTTGGAAAGCTGAGCAAAGTTCTTGCCACAAAGCTTACATCTGTAAGGTTTTTCACCTGTATGAATACGTTGATGAACGGTGTATGCCGAGATATGACGGAAAGACTGGCTGCAGTACTTACAAACGATAAATTTCTTTGCTAATTGTTTTGGTAACGACACCAGTTTTTTACTTTTAATAGCATCTTCTGGTCCACATGTGCCCTTGCTTAGTGGTGCTATGTAGTCCTCATCAGAGGACCGTGCAGGTCCTTCATTCTGACCTCCAGAATTCTGCAGCGAGATGCCCTCATTAGCAAAAGAACTTTCAACTCCAACATCCCTTCCTAATATTTCCAAATCAGATGCCCTGATACTTGCATCGATTACAAGTTCCTCTGACATTTCTTCTTTTATCTTTTGGTCACAAAATGAATCACAGGTCTCATTGGAATGGAATCCTCTTGTATTAATCGAGGACTGCATGGACAACTCAAAAGCTGTGCCACCACTTGGCTCAGTGTTTAGTCCTTCTTCATTCTTCCTTTCACCCAATCTTGTCCTTTTTTTGCTTTCTCTCCCTTTTACATCCTTGTTCACGGACTTGGAAGATAAGTTAGCAGACAGAGCAGAGTGGATTTCTTCAGTCTCTGTGTTGGCTAGTGTTTTATTGCAATCTTTTGTTGAATTTATTTCAACATCTCTCAAGTTAAGTTCCTCATCAGGTATATCAGTCTTGAGTGAGCCTTCAAAATTATTTAACAATCTGTCACTTTTACGTGACTCCTGCTGCGAATAATTTACTCGGCGGCTTGACGGCTTCCTCTTGGTTATCTGTCCAGAGTTCTTTTGTGACAGTCTCCTTTTGTTCTTAAATGTTGTCCTTACATGTGCATTCCCTTCATGTTTATCTTCTAAAGGTGGTGGCCTTAATTTCCGCCTTTTCTGGCCACAATTTTCCTCGTGCCTTTCTGCATGCCGACTCTGTCTCTTTGCACTTGAGCTATTGTTCAACTTTTTCATGGCTGTAACTGTAGTCTGAGCCTGGGTAATCTTTTTACTTTTTAGGTTTCTTGTCTTGCGAGAGATGCTTGTTGCTAGCCTTCTTACATTTTCCTTAGATAGATTTAGGTGGTGGCCACGCAGTGTACGAGAAACGAATGAACCATTTTTATCTGTCTTTTGGCCTTTAACATCACAGCGACCCTTGCGCAGAGACTCCTTAATGTTGGATTTGTTTTGGGCATCTTTCTTCTTACTGTGCTTGCTTGCTTTCATGGAAACCTTCTTCTTATTGTGCTTGCTTGCTTTCATGGAAACCTTCTTCTTATTGTGCTTGCGTGGTTTAATAATATCCATTTGGTGTACTTGTTGGGATAAAGCTGAATGTCTACGTAATGAAATCCTCTCATCTGCTGCACTTTGATCAGGATTTTGATGCCTGCCGACTTTGCCTGCCATAAACTTTGAAAGTCTTCTAGAATGCCTCAAACTCAAAACACTGAAGTTTGGTTTAGACTTCTTGCTTCTTTTCTTTGAATGGGCAGGAACAGTTTGTGGAAAGTTTATCACTGTAGAAGGATTAGAAATCTTTGGTTCTAAAGGGTCATTTTCTAATCCACTGGCAATGGCAATATTTAATAATGTCTGACCAATCTTACGTTTCCTTACATTTGTGGGTGTTCTGGATCTAAGACATGACATCTGAATGGGTGGTACATCATTTTCTACAGGAGCCACTGACTTTTTTACTGTTACTCTGGATTCATACGATTTTGATTCCTTCTTTAATGGAAACAAAGAGGTTTGTTTCATTGAGTCCATTTTTTCCTTTTCCGCTTTGTCTGTTTGAACGTTGCTTGTCCTTGATTGTGTCAATTTTCTTACCTTCTTTAGAGGTCTTCTAGGTGACTTTTGCCTAGCACTGCTAAGAGCACTATTTGAGCTCAATTTTTCACTTTCTGCAGTGTCCATGGTACATCCTGGATGAGACAGTATTGTTTGCTCATGCTCAGGACTCTCGCAAGTGTGTGACAACACCGGGCTGATGCAAGAACGGGTTTGGACACTGGAAGATGGGTTGTTATTTCTTATACGGCACGATCTTCTAGAGATGGCCACGGTTTGTGTTTTTTCTGACTTTACTTCCATCTTTATTAAATGTTTAGAAGGATCATTGTGAGATACTGTATCTTGGAAAGTAATATTTTCTGAAGTCTCATGAACTGTTGATAAAGATTTGGCTAATTTCTTTAGCTTCCGCCTTTTAGAACGACCAGCTCTTTTTTTTCTCATGACACAAGCTTTAATGCTCTTGAGATGGGCATAGTCTTTGTGAGGTTCCGGTCTGCTTGAAACTGTTTCATTCTCAAGAAAATCTAAAACATTTTCACAAGTAACAGGGTAAAAATCAGGTTCCAACTTCACATTTTTTGCAGTAGTCTTACAAATAAAAAAGTCTTTTTTAGAGGTAGATTCTCGTTGCCTTAGCTTCTTCAAGTAGTCTTTGACCTCCCCTGGTTGAGTTTTATCATCAGACACAGGCTGAAATGAATTCTCAAACTTTCTGGAAGGCCGAATTTCCGGAGACAAATGAGCATCAAGTTTTCTAGACTTTTTTTTGACTGGCTGATGCTTTTTTGTGTTCACATTGACTCGTTTGGCATTTCCTTTTGATGTTTTCACAAGAGAATTCTGGCCTTCAGCTCTGCTTGTTGCACTGAAGCTTTTAAAGTCTTTGTTTGAATGTCTTCTGGTGCGGTTTTTAGGCTCTAAATTCTGAACATCTGGGGTTGAGTTAATTTCTTCAAACTGACAGTCAGATGATGAGAGCATGTCTGTTGATGCAACACCTTTTTGAACAGAACGTGATGGTGATGATTCGTTTTTTATTTTTGAGTTCTTCCTTTTCTTCAATTTCCGTGTGGTATTCTGTTGGCTCAAACTTGAACCACTTTTTTCAGAGACTGAAAGCGAATCTAATGGCTTGGAAATGTCACAGGATAGAGCCTCCTCCTTTATGTTAAAAGTTAGGTCATTATTTGTTTGGTTTTTTTCAGCTTGTTTTGCATGCCTTTTTGCTTTTACAGACCCCTGTGCATCAGATATCGGGACTAATGGAAGACCATCTTCTCGCTGGGACACAGTTTGGCTCATACAGTTTTGAAGCTTGATGCCAGCCTGCTCTTCATGTTTGTCCTCCTTTATCAAAGTAATATCACCACATTCTTGTTTTATAGTAGGGACCATAGCATTAGATGTGACAAGCAGTTGCTCCTCTGACAGGGACGATGTTTTCTCTTCTTTCTTTAACTTTTTCCTTGTGCGCTGTGAGACACTTGTAGTGTCGCAGACTCCCATAGTAAGGCCTTCCTTTTTAAATGACGAAATCTCAACATTAGTCTTAGGAGTGTAACCACTTGTTTTTCTGCTTCCACTGGTGATATTTTGCACTTGTCCAGTTAATAGCTCAGTGTCTAAAGTTTTTCGTTTTTTTTGTTTTTTCTGCCTGTTCGGTACATTTTCTGGGCTTTGCGGGACATGCTCAGAGGTACCTGATGGTAAATTTTCCTGTCCATTTTTGAGAGAATATTGTTGAGGAAATTCAGGGGTATTACAGTGGTTCATTTTTTCCTGTGGAGATCTGTTCTGTTTTTCAGATGTTTGAGCCAGGTTTTCTATAATTGGCTCAGCTGGCGAGTCATGCTTCTCAAAGACAGGAAAAAGATCAGTGTCTGGAAGTGGACAATTTGCCTTTGTGGACGGTACTTTGTCAGAAGCCAGGTCTCCTGCCTCAGCTCCAGAGTGCTGGAATATAGAGGGGTCCAGAGCCTTCACGCTTGTGGTTGTTTCCCATTTGTTTGACGTCTTTTGGTTTTTAACCAGCTTCTGGGGGCTTTGAACAGCAGAGCAGGCTGTTTCAGGAGTTGATACAACTTCTTTTGTTTGTGTACACTCAGCATTTGTTGTCATGTTTAAGGATCCCCCTTGGGGTACGATCTTGTAGAGGTTATGTACAAGGTTCTCTAGCTTACTGACAGAGGTAGAAGAACATTCAGAGTGGTGTTCTGCATAATGCTCAACATTATGTTTTAAGGGTAAATGTAAATGTTGAGCATGACTACTTTCAAATGTTCCTTTAATAACAATGTTTGAGCTCCAGCTACCTTCCATCGGCACCAATCCACTGTGTGACACATCTGGTTTCTGATCTTCTGTAGTGGAAAGTTTCATTTTCATTTCTGATTCACTACTATTGTACCAAATCTTTTGATCAATGTTTTCTTGTATATTTGGGCTATCATGTTCTAAGTTTGGTCTCTGGGTCACATGAAGCTTCAAATTCTGACCAGGTAAATGAAAACTTCTAAGGAGTGTTGCATTATTACCTTTAGAACAATAGTCTTCACAAAGTTTAGCCTGGCTGTTGACACATATTCTGGGGCTGACATCACTACACAGCTTAGCATCGTCTTTGGATGTTTGGGGAGCAGTTGTTAACAATGTGCCCTCTGCATTCTTTCTAATGTCTGATGCATTTTTTGATTGCTCTCCTATATTAGATCTGACTGCACTTAACTCACTCGAGAAACAGGATCTCATTGCAAGACCTGAAACCTCTTTGTGTTCTGTAGGTATATGCTGCTCTAAAGTACAAATATCAGTGGTATTACAAAATCCCAGTGTTGAACACCGCTCAAGTGTCCTATAGGTAGTCTTTTTGAATACCTTGTCATTCATTGAGGAATCATCTGTCAAGAAATCCACCTCCTGGAAATGAAAAACATGAAAATGTTAATTCTGCCATTTGTCTAAATGTATGACTTCTTCCATACATGTAGAGGATTAAAAACAAAACAAAACAAAACAAAAAAAAAAACTTACCCTCTGTTGAACATCTTGATTCAGTTTAACAGAGGATATTTTAGTGGCATCAGACAGAATAACAACAGATGAATCTTGAGCACTGTTCACTTCTGTCTTGGATTCTTCATGGACATCTAGCCATCTGTAATCTACAGAAACAAATCTGTCCTTCACAGGTTCCACTCCCCTTGGAAGAGGTTCCTCATAAACCAAGGAGGTACTACAAGATAGATCCGGTTCCAATTCTATTCCATTACTCATCTCTAAAGCTTCTTTAATCACAGACGTCCAGTTGGAAGAGATGCCACTTTTCAGTTCCTCGTCCTGTGAAGTGAAACGTAACACAGATTCATCTAGAAATAATAGTTACTTAGAATTTTCAAATTAGGAATAACTTCCAGTAGTCACTTACCCTTTCTTGAACCAGTACGTGTGGGGAACTGGTTGATGCAGCAGCTAAATCTGCACAGTCATTTACAAAATTGTATCTTTCTCTCCTGTCTGCTGCTGTCCTTTCTCCATCGTCATCTGCAATATGTCCCATGTTGGTTCTAATAGGGTGCTGACTGACTTGGTGAAAGGAATAATTTCCAAAATCGGCAGCCATTACAGTAAGAGTTCCTTGGCAATCAGGAGAAAAATCCTTTGAGAAAAATCCGTCTCTCTCGTCTGTTCCCTACAATGAAACAATTGTTGAACAGAAAACTTTAATGTGGCCTGAAACTTGAAGTATTTATTATTCATAATACCCGTGATGCTTCATCGTACCTTGTTTTGAGCTGTGGGTGGCCAAATGGTACGGGAGAAGTCTCCTGATCTTTCCCCATCATTCCCATCAGCTGTCACTTCTCCTTTATATCCAGAAACATCATCAGTATTATCCGGTCCTTGGCATTCTTGTGGTGTATTAGATCCATATGCCAGTTCATTGCTATACCCCTCCTGGGCATTCCATGGAGGAGAGTTGCCATTCATACTTTCACAAATGTGGTTGGTATGGCCTAACTCTTAATTTCCTGGAAATCTGCTGGAAAAAAGAACAAAAAAAAAAATCTTTGCATGCACACAATAAACCAACAAGACAAACCAAAGGCATTTACAAGAGCTGTATTAAAAACTATTATACTTTTTCAATTAATTATCTACTGTATAAGTTAAAATAATTGCAGTATTATTATGCCCAGAACTGTAGTTTATTTAGAGTACGTGTTTTTTTTTTTGCTATGCATAGGACCGCTGAAGGAGAACAAAAGCATTTGGATGACTGTGTATTGCAAACACACCATGTTAACTATTTATCTTTTTGCTAAAACACAATATATTTGGCAATAATGAACATATCACAATATAAGCAATGTTTAACGCAAAAATATTCAGCACCAAGCTAACAGTGTCGTGCATCCCTTCTTCTGCACTGTGACTGAATATCAAGTGGCTCCCTACTTACTACATAGTGCCCAACACAGAACATAAATTACTGGCTCTGACACCCACACATATAGCCCTTAATCTATCAATTCACTCTGTGGTCCACACAAGCAGCAGAACAGTCAAAGATTTTTCTATATACAGCAATATACAGTACAATAGTTTTAGTAACTTGGAGCATTAATACAGAACTCAATTATGAGGTGGTCACAGGTGAGCCTTTACAGCATTTTACAACAGCTTTAAGAGTCGTTCAGCCAATCAGATTTTAGAACCATAACTGACCATTTATTAAACAAGCATAGTATTCTCTAACATAAGTGGATTTTGTGTGCAGATAATTTAGGAGTGTAATGTATGTCAGAGCCAGGGAAGTCCCAATTACCTCAACTTTTCAAAACTAGATAATGCCTTCAACTAGTAACTGACAAATATGTTAATGTAAAGTGATTAAACACACAATAACACACGGAATTTAACTTCAAGAAAGCATTCTGCACAGCTTATTACTGTGCAGCTGTGCATAAAGTGTGCAGTTATGGCCTTCCAGTACGTCCCTAGAAATGCCATCCTTTCCTCATCCCAACCCCAGTCAAAGCACAGTACAGCCTTATAACACAGCCATCTTTTTTTTTTTTTCCAGCAAAAGTAATATCAATAGCTTGCTTTTGTGCTTGGTTCGCATTGCAAACTGATACCAAAACGGCAAAGGCATTTCTAGGCTGCTGTGAACCATTATGAAGAATGACTCAAGCACTGGAAGACAAAAATAAATGGTGTTGTCAGCAAGTCAAAGGCCTTCCAGGTAGTAGGTGCACATTATGCACGCATGACTCCTGTTCAGCTGTTTAAACGTGGACTGCTTTCTTATTCCTTTCATGATGAAACAGCGAAGGCAGGGGGAGATATACCAACTGCTGTCACTTTGAGGCAGTAGGTTTCTTCATCCTATACAGTACTGTGTCCACGAGCTTGCTAGCCATTAATAGGGCTTACCTTTAGGGCTGAAAAGATCATTGCAACAATATGATGGTAGAATGATAACCATGGTGTTGGGTACGGCTGATAGCACAGTGGTTCATGTAATTGACCCATGTAATTGAGTCCTATTCTATATGTGTCTCAACACTTCTTAACCATCGTAGTGTTGAAAAGAATCCCCTTTTTGTTTCAGTACCCCTTATAGCAGTAAAAAAAAACTGCCAACACACATGGTGTGTCTTTTTATACTAGGATGTTAAAGTAACACCTCTCACGAAAAAAATAGTAAAAGGGTATTTTTTCTGAGAATTCAAGGCACTTGTACAGGTACAAGTATCATAAATGTGCCTAGAGATAAGGGTTGGCCCAATAAACAATTTTTAAAAATTGAAAAATCAGGACAAAGTTAATGACAAATTTTGATTTTTCATTATATAAACCTCAGGGTCAGAAACTCTCGGGCAGAAAATCTAGTGCAGTGTCCACCAGCAGGGGGAAACAAGCAAAAGGCAATTTCACACCATGTTTTACAGTCGAAAATGCCCTAGAGTTTCTAAACCTGTGGTTTTAAATAACGAAAAAAATCAGTATTTATCATTAATTTTGTCCTACTTTTTCAATTTCTAAAAATTGTTTATTGTGCCAACCCTGATCCATAGGGCACATTTTTGATCCTTAATACCAGTACTAATGCCTTGAATTATGTATCACCATGTCAAAACAAAGGGTTTTGAAAACAATTTTGAAAACAGACATATGAACATGTTAATATTTTCTAGTGCTGTAAATTGCCATGTATATTGTAACAATGCAACAATTAGTTGTAAAATCAGCTAGTTGTCAACAACATCAACGACGTAACAAAGTCATCATCATTTACTTAAAAAACAACAGAGTTCTGTAATGCTCTCCACTGTTTTTAGCATTCTGACAGACTGCAGTACCCTACAGGAAGGACTGAGGGCGATATAGCAACACAGCTTCATAAAAGAATGATTGTCAATGTTTGTAATTTTAGACGAAGGCAGTATTGTTTTGCAGCCAAAGTGTGCCTACACAGCAATAAATAAATTATAGAAACACTTCAGTTTCGGTCACAACAAGGCACTTGTTTTTATTTTCTATGACGTTTCACATATGAAATAAGTGTTTCATCTGGAGACTGGTTTTTTAAAAAAAACTGACAATAACAATAGTGCAACATTTCCACCTGGGTGAAACCAAACTTCTGGAATGACTGTCCATTACCTGAGTTTTACTCCCTGGTGTTAATCTTGGGTAAGACTCACAAAACTTACTAGAAACTAACGCAGCACCTACACAAAAGGCTACTCTAGCTGAGATTATATCAAGCAATCTCTCAACATCCATTCAGAACAGTTTTATCAGGCATGCATAAACAAACAAACAAACAAACAAACATGTGCATAGCGCAAAACAAGAAGTAAACAATAATGTGGGCATGTAAATCTACCCTAAGTGTGAAAGTCATTATAATAAAACATACGACAAAAATACTGGCATGAAGGAGTTGTCTGAGTGGTTGGTGGTTATGTCCTCTGCTAGCTGAACCTAATAGCCACCACTCCTCAGAGACCGTTTTCTTTCACTCCTTACTACTTTTCTTACCTCTCTGCAAACACTCCAAACACGAGACTTCACTCTCAAACCGCAGCAGCAACTGTGCCTAACAGGTCTACTGCAGGAGTGCAGGACGGAGTTTCTTCAGTCCAGCGTGCTTCGACATGCTTTAAAAAAGGAAAGCTGTGAGCTAGCCGAGCCCTGCAGCATGTTTTCACTCCATATTGACCAGCTCACCCGTTTCCCTCCCCTCTTCCTTAACCCTCCTCCCCCTCTTTTCTCCTCCTCCTCCTCTTCAGAAAACTCAGCCCCTGCACACTCAAGTCAAGTTGGCTTTTACTGTCATCCATCCACATACACGATATAAGACTGAACGAAACTGCGGTTCTTACAGTTCCAGGTGCAGGGACAGCACAAAAACAACCCCACACAACATACGACACGAAGACAAATAGTACAACAAAGACAGCGTAACAAGAAGCAGTGCAACAAACATTTAGGAGGAAAAAAAATGAATAAAGCAGCATATATATATATATTGAGGTAGTAGAGTGCAAAGATGTCCGGTGTGTATCTTAATAATAATTAAAAAAAAAAACAATATAGCTCAGTTAAAATTTTACATGAGTAAAATAAAATACCACATATGACCTGTCAACAGTGTAAATTACACCACCATTTCGCTGTGATTTCTTATATATATATATATATA